>JADRCD010186772.1:0-40484 GCA_019843815.1 Montemys delectorum | reverse complement strand
TGCAGGTCCTCAAGCTTGGAGTGATGGACACTTTACCAAATGAGCCATCTCCTCAGACCGTTAAGGAGTCTAGTTCTAGATGCTGGAGCAGTGCGCAGTAATTCCCTCTCTCAAACCTTTGGGGGCTCATCCTGAAAGAACTCAAAGAGAGCTGAGTCTGTATCCCTCAACAGACGAGGTCTTGCGCATGTGATCATGACTCATCCGGCCATTATGAGGAACTGCTAAGATTATTACCCATACCAACCGCTGGAAGTGCTAACAATCAGCTTAGGCTAGAACTTTACCCCAAACCCTACTCCAACAGAAACAATGCAGTTTCGGCTACCTTCAGCCAGGGCCTCATCTCGAAGAAAGTCCACAGTCAGTGGCTACGGAATCCAGAAGGGGCAACTCTTGGGGCCTGCCTTATGGTACACAGTTTGATGGGACAAGTGCCCAAATGCGGCCTCTGATTCTAGGTGGTGGTGATAAATACACAGTTCTGCCTTAAGTGTCTAGAAAGTTTGGTGTGTGTTTGGTAAAGCTGGCTTGGTTTTTCAATAAAAGATAAAGAGGAATATGAAGACAGGGAGGGGGAAGGATGGAGGGAGGGGGCAGGGAAAGGAGAGGGAGAGGAAAAGAGGGGGAAAGGAGGGGAGGAGAGAGAGAGAGAGAGAGAGAGAGAGAGGGAGGGAGGGAGGGGAAGAGGGAGGGAGGGAGGAAGAAAGGAAGAGAGAGTCGGGAGAGAGAGAGAATAAATGGAGGCAGTGAAATGGCTCAGCAGGTGAAAGTCCTTGACAAATAAGCCTGGCAATCTGAGTTTGATCAATGGAACCCCCAGTAAAGGTGGGAGGAGAGAACTGACTCCACAGAACTTTCCTCTGATCGAAACATGTGCACCTTGGCTGGTGTATACACACACACACACACACACACACACACACACACACCATACACAGAGATGGTAATTTAAAAAAAAAAACTTTTAAAACTCTGACCCTTGGTCTAAATCATTGGGTGATTTTCATTCTTTCCAAGGTTCATGGTTAGCTGGGTGTAGTAGCTCACAGCTATAATGCCAGCACTCAGGAGCTACTTAGTGAGTTCCAGGCTAGCCTTGGCTACAGAATGAAATTCTGTGTCGAACAAATAAAAAGACCAATCATTTCTCTAGAAGCCCCACCTCCGGACACATAGAGCCATGTCCCACAGTTAGACCCCAGTCTGACCTGAGCCACCAGCATCTTTCCATAACCTTAGTCACAGCTTTCTGACGCATTTTGGTCTACTGATTAAGAAAGTAAAGATATGCAGAGCACATGGGAATACAGAGCTCCTGGGTAGTTGTCATTTCAAACCACGATGATTTCCTGGCTAGTCATGAGATTCAACTTCCTCTCTACTACTGTTGCAGGAGTCCATCCCTCCAACAGCAGACTATCAGACTATTCTCGTGATTACCCACTTAGTCAAAGCACTGGCAAAGTCAGCTACTCAGGAAGCTGAGGCAGGAGAATCACAATTTCAAGTAATTCAAGCCTGGGCTACAGATTGAGTTCAAAGCCAGTCTGTACAACGTATTGAGAGTGTCTCAAAACAGTTTATAAAAATGAAAACAAGCCAGGCAGTGGTGGTGCATGCCTCTAATCCCAGCACTTGGGAGGCAGAGACAGGCAGATGTCTGAGTTCGAGGCCAGCCTGGTCTACAGAGTGAGTTCCAGGACAGCCAGAGCTATACAGAGAAACCCTGTCTCGAAAAACCAAAAAAAAAAAAAAAAAAAAAAAAGAAAAAGAAAGAAAGAAAGAAAGAAAGAAAAGAAAACAAGTCCAGGGTTGCTAATGATGTAGTTCTGTGGCAGAGTGCTTGCCTAGTGTGAGCAAGTACTGAGTTTAATTCTTGGTATAAATGGTGGTGTGGGGGGAAGTTAGGGGAGTTGGGAGTGGGGTATAGTGGGGTTGGGAGTGGGGTGTAGTGGAGGTAGGAGTGAGGTGTGGTGGGTGGACTGGGATGTAATGGGGTGTGGTGGGAGTGGGTGGGGTAGGGTGGAGTGGGGTGTGGTGAGGGTGTGGTAGGGATGGGGCGGGTGGGGTAGGGCAGGATGGGGTGGGGGTGGGGGTGAGATGGGATGGGGTGGAGGTGGGGCAGGATGGGGAACAGTTTCACTCATCCCCATTACTTCAGACTTACAACAGATTCATTATTCCAGCCTTTCAATTCCTGGTTGGAAACTTTCCCATCTCCTCGTTATGTTCCTTAGACTCCCTTCCTGGACCCCTGACTTTTGGTTCCCATGTGGTTCCAGATCCTGCTCACGTCTTTGGTTTTGATCCTCTCTCAGCTCCAGTGATCAATTTCCAAGTAACAGGTTCTCAAGTCTCTCTCTCGGCACCCTTCCTGCCACCACAGCCTGGACAATTTACTTATTTTTTAATTTATCTTTTATTTGTATGTGTATGTATGCATGTGTCTTAGTTAGACACCATGACCAAGGCAATTCTTACAATGGACAGCATTTAATTGGGGCTGGCTTCCAGGTTCAGAGTTTCAGTCCATTATCATCAAGGCAAGAACTTGGCAGCGTCCAGGCAGGCACGTCACAGGAGGAGCTGGGAGTTCTGCATCTTGTTCTGAAGGCCGACTGAAGAAGAGTGGCTTCCAGGCAGCTAGGACAAGGGCCTTAAAGCACACCCCCACAATGACACACTTCCTCCAACAAGGCCACACCTCCTAATAGTGCCCTGGGGCAACCATATTCAAACCACCACAGCATGCTTGTGTAAGTTTAGGTACTCCATGTGAGTGCAGGATCCTGTGGAGCAGAAGAGGGTGTCCGATCCCCTGGAACTGGAGTTACAGATAGTTGTGAGCTGCCATGTAGGTGCTGGGAATTGAACCCTGGTCCTTTGGAAGAGCAGTTAGTGCTCTTAACTGCTGAGCCATCTCTCCTGTCATTTATTTGTTATCTATTGGTTTAGTGTGTATGGCATGTGTACTTGTCTGGGCCCTATTTGGCCCTGGTTTGGGCCTGGAGGACAAACCTGAGCCTGGCTCGAGTTTTGTAAACTGTCTCAGTCACTTCTGTACTGGAGTGACTCAGCACGACCTGCTTAAGCCTGCCTTTGCCTAGCGACTGCTGACACTGCTGACGCAGAGTAACTTGTTGGCTCTGTCAGTCACCCTATACCCTTCTTCAACTTTCCCCTCCCCCTATGTCATCTCACCTCAGCAAAAATCTCCACCTCCTCTCTCAGCCCTTTATAAAGAAAAGATCCACACAATAAAATGCGTTCCTGCTTTGACAGATGCCCTGCTCAGGTAGTTATTCTCCAGACCAACACTCCAGCCCCAAGAGACTGCTGGACGGGGTTCTGTCTCTCACCCAGATCTGCCAGCAAAGAGCCCGGCAGAATTGGTGCCCAGTGTGAGGAGACCTCTCCACCCCACGCCCCTTCCTAATGGAAATTCGCTGACTGGCCTATCAGTCTTCCGGTGAGTGTACCCCCATAAATTATGGGGCAGTCTTATCCAGGTCAAACCCGCACTCCCCCAGTCCCTATATCTTCCACATGAATCCTGTAGCAGCACCCCGCTGGTCCTCCAGTGGGGCCCTGACTTCGATACCACCTCCCTCCTTTGACTCTTTTGGTAAAGCTGGACGCGGTGGCCCACGCCTGTAGTCCCAGCTACTCCGGAGGCAGAGACAGGAGGATTGCTTGAGTCCAGGAGTTCTGGGCTGTAGTGCACTATGCCGATCTAGTGTCCACACTAAGTTTAGCATCAGTATGGTGACCCCCTTCCCCCAGCAGGGGCTGGAGAGATGGTTCAGCTGTTAAAGGCTAGGCTCACAACCAAAAATATAAGAGTTTGGTTCCCGGACCCTCTCGCTGGGCTGGATAGAGAGCTGCAGCCGGATGCCAATCTAGCTGATCTCCCCCGGGGGTGGGAGGTTGGGGAGAGGGCCTTGTGCCCCAGAGTCTCGGCCTCTTGGGAACCCGGCATTTTGGGTCATCCCCTCTGCCATCCCAGCTCGGCTCCTCTCTCTTTTAGGGGAGGAGCGTCCCAGACTGCACCTTGGGGGGGGAGGGATCTGCAGTGCGAGGGGGGAGCTGCACATGTGGTCCCAGGGCCTAGCGGCTGCTGGGGACCTCATGCTGGGGCCTGGCGTACAGGGAAGGCACGTGGGTCAGGTAACTAGCGCTGGGTGCCACTGTGGTGGACAGGCATGGGGGTGGGGGAGCAGCAGACCTACGTCTGCCAGGGAGCTAGTGGAGCCTGAGGCATTGGGTGTCAGAGAACCCAGGCCACTAGACGATGGGGCAGCAGCCTGGTCCTCCAGCCAGCCCTGTGCATCTAATAGTGTGTACTCCACGATTGGTTTGGAGCTACTGCGGGTCTCCAAGGCTCTGTACTGTGGGTGGAAGCGGCAGCCACAGTAAGAATAGGCTGACTGCCCGCTGTCCAGCATTCTCTCCAGTCTTCACCTGGCTCTGCGCTAGCTCTGGCCTACTCTGGCACTGCCTGGCCAGGCTGGGATTTGATGGCTGGAGCAAGGGTGGAGCTCTGGACACCAGTTGCCCCATGGGGATGAAACTTGGAGGAGCAGAGGAAGAGGGGGGGCGCCAGCTGAGGTGCCCCAGCTGAGCCGTTTCTTCCCCTAGCATCTCCTCCAGTGTCCAGCCTGTGAGCGTTGTGGGATGGGAGATGGAGTGGTCAGCCCTCAAAAGCACCTGGCTACCCCTTTCTTCGCTCTCTGGTGCTGTCTCAACATAGAGGTATATTGCCCCACCTCACACTTCTCCTCGCCTTCCCTGGGGAGACCTACACAAACCTCGAACTTTTCAGAGGTTCAGTCTCTGATACTTCATCCTCCTCATCATTCCTCATCCTCCTCATCACTCCCGCCTTGCCCCTGGACACCCGCTTGCCTGTTGCCTCAGTGCAACAGGGCATAGGCTGTCACTCTTTCAGAGTCAGTCTGGGCAAATAGATCACCACTCCAGTCCCAGCTGCGGGTGTCAAGAAGCGGGAGCAGGGCCAAGGGGCTAAGGCAACCACATCTGCACAGCCCCTGGCTGGAGAGGCAGCAGCAGATACATAGGAGACACTGATGCTCGCCACCCTCCTCCTGGTCTGGCATCCAGCGCCCACCAGGACCTTAGCTGGTGGGCACCCAGCTTGGCACGCCCTCTCCTTTCTCCTCCCTCCCACAAAAACAAAAGGGGGAGTCTCTACCCCTGTTAGGAGCCGCACTCGCCATTATAAGATGGCGCCGGCTTCCTGCTTCCTGGTTCTTCTCGGAAGCCCTGCTTGAATGTGCGCCTGCGCAAGGCGCGAAACTTAGTATGCTAATTAGGCACTAAGGCTAGAGCCAATGAGGGATCTGCACGTCTCCCAGAGATCTATATAAGCCGCGGGGTTTCGGCGTTCAGGGTCCTTCTACTTCATGCCATCTAAAAGAGCTGTAACAATAAATTGCTGTCAGAAGAATCCTGAGTGTGGCATGCTCCTTATCGGCGAGGTAGCGCGTGACATACCCCCACATGATTAACCGGAAAAGGCACTATTTACCATAAATATTTTAAATTTTTCTAAAGAAGATCCACATCTGCCCCCATTTCAAAAACATTGGTCTTCATCAGTTTCCTACAGCTCCATTTGGGTCAGGTGGAGAGACCCACTGATCAGAGCTTGGAGAGGGCCAGACCCACTCTTGACACCTCGAAGAGGGTTTGGCTGTGTGTTCCTCCAAAATGAAAAAAGACCAATCTGGATATCAGCCAGAGACATAAAATATTTGCCCCAGCAGGGGATGACAATATTAATCACTCCAGGGAAATTTCCAGCCTGAGAGCCCTCCTTCTGCTTCCTTCACAGATTTATCAAGAAAAAAGAATAGCAGGGCAGTAGTGGTGCGTGCCTTTAATCCTAGCACTTGGGAGGCAGAAGCAGGTGGATTTCTGAGTTTGAGGTCAGTCTGGTCTACAGAGTGAGTTCCAGGACAACCAAGGTTATACAGAGAAACCCTGTCTTGAAAAAAACAAAACCAAAAACAAACAGACAAAAAAGAATGAAGATCCCCCTGACAATGACAATGAAGATCCTGCAAAAGATTGATGGGGGGATTCGACTATCCAAAAAGACTTAGAGAAGAGGAGGAGAGAATTTCAAGACAACCCACTGTGGACTGGCCTCCAAGGCTTCCTGCCCTACCTACTTCCCCTCCTTGGTCCCTTCCTCCTCCTTCTCCCTCTCACAACAGGGCAGTGCTTACTTAATGCACAATTCATCTAACAGCATGTAGAGGCAATCAGGCTTCATCAGGTCCAGGTTCATTATCAAAGGCTCATTTCCTGAGAGCCAAGGTCAACATATGATTGGCCCTCAGAATACGAGCAACCCTCTCTGCTCTTCACTTGACCAATGACCGGTAAGATCTCAGACGTTGTTGAGATGACCTAAGACAGGTCGTAGAGCATGCCCCTTGAGCCAGAGTGACACCTGGTATCTAGAGATGGGTAAGATTCCCATGTGGGGGACAACCTAAGACAGGAACCATGTAACCTGCTCATTACAAAAACAAAAGAGGGAGATGTTGGGCCCTATTTGGCCCTGGTTTGGGCCTTGAGGACAAACCTGAGAGCCTGGCTCGAGTTTTGTATTCTGTCTTAGTCACTTCCATACTGGACTGACTCAGCACAACCTGTTTAAGCCTGCCTTTGCCTAGCTACTGCTGACACAGAGTAACTTTGTTGTCTCTGTCAGTCACCCCCTACCCTTAGTCAACTTTCCCCTCCCACTACATCATCTCACCTCCGCATAAAACTCCACCTCCTCTCTCAGCCCTTTATAAAGAAAAGATCCATACAATAAAATGAGTTCCTGCTTTGACAGACTCCCGGCTCCGGGTGGTTATTCTCCGGAGGCAGGAGATCCGAGCTGCAACACACACTCATCCCAGCTGTGACACATTCATCATTCCTCACAGTTCTGAGAGACTCGGCTGGACCGGGTTCTCTCTCTCTCGCCCTGGATCTGCTGGCAAAGAGCCCGGCATGTACTCCTGGCAGTCAAAGGTCAACAATGTGGAGAAGTATATTCTCTCTCCAACATGGGTCCCAGGAATTGAACTCGGATCACCAGGCTTGGCGACACGTGCCTTCAGCTTGGTAACTAAAGTGTCTTTATCCACTCAGCCATGTATAGGCAACCTGTCCTCTCCCTCTTGCTACACCATATGCTCTGGCCAGGGTGTGCTGCCTTGACACAGACCCAAAAACATGGGGCCAATTTATTGTGGTCCCAACCCTGCAAATCAGTAAGCTCAGATAAAATCTTGGCTCTTTCCCAGTTAATTGGTTAAAGTCTTTGTTATGATAATAAGCCAAGTTGCTTAACCTTTGGCAGACTGATGGGGGAGGCAACTTCTCCTGAAAACCCCTAATGAAAGAGACAAAATCCAATACCACACACCTCCTTTTTTTTTTTTTTAGGTTTTTCGTGACAGGGTTTCTCTGTGTAGCCCTGGCTGTCCTGGAACTCACTCTGTAGACCAGGCTGGCCTTGAACTCAGAAATCCACCTGCCTCTGCCTCCCAAGTGCTGGGATTAAAGGCATGTGCCACCACCGCCTCCTCTGACCAATTTTACATATAGTTGATGGAAGTAATAGTATTTTCTCATGGAAGAATTCCACCGTAGTAAGAGTGGGAGAAACAATACATTAAAATATCACTTTTTTTTTTTTTTTTTTGGTTCTTATTGAAAGTGATTCTAAGCAATGGCCATCAGCAGCTAGATCCTAAAATCATCTGATCAAAAGCTGGAACGAAAACTGAGACTGGGGTGTGACTCCATAGGTAGAGGGCTGCCTACCATACATAAAGCCCTGAGTCTGATCCTTAGCACTACATAAACCAAGTGTGGTGTTGGCTACTTTCAAACTCAGGACTTGGGAAGCAGTAGAAGTAGGAGGAGCAGAATGTCAAGGTTATCCTCAGCTACATAGAAATCAAGGCCAACATGAGCTACAAGAGACTGTAAACAAACAAACAACAAAACAAAACTGGTGGGCACTTTGTGATAGGTGGACCAGTCTAGAAGAAAGATTCAGGTTTGATTCACAAGACAGATGAAGAAACATTGCATGCCTCCTGGTAAGATGTAATACAAGTCCCAGCCCCCACGGATTCTGGCTAGAGACTGTTGAAAATGGAGTCTTACTGAACGCGTGAGTGTAAGAAGTGCTTCTGAAGCTTTTGTGGATTTGTTTGTGAAGTGGCCAGTAGTAGTGGGCATGAAGTAGGAGGAGCTTGTCAGTGGGTGACACTTGTCTGAAGAAGACAGGCTACACTGATTGTTACCACAGCTGGGCAGTGAGTGCACAGGCATTAATTCACGCTATACATAGCTATTGATCAAGTTTTTAAAAGAGTTCTTGGAGGGAGCTGGGGAGATTGCTCAGCGGTTAAGAGTGGGAGAAACAATTCATTAAAATATCACTGTTTTTTTGGTTCTTATTGAAAGTGATTCTAAGCAATGGCCATCAGCAGCTAGATCCTAAAATCATCTGATCAAAAGCTGGAACGAAAACTGAGGCTGGGGTGTGGCTCCATAGGTAGAAGGCTGCCTACCATACATAAAGCCCTGAGAGCCTTGTTGCTCTCACAGAGAACCAGTTTGTTTTTCAGTATCCACAGTAGTGGGCTCAGAAACACTTGTAATTTCAACTCCAGGGGATCTGGTGCCCTCTTCTGGCCTCTGGTGGCACCCACACCTATGTACTCATACCCACAGACAGACAGACAGACAGACAGACAGACAGACACACACACACACACACACAAATATAAAATTAAAAAATGCTTTTGTATTTGAACAGTCACCTTGAGTTCTGATCCACTTTAAGCTACCACTGAATTTCTTATTAATGTCTCACTCTTCACTGTAACTGAGCTGTATAAACACAAGCTAGAAGCAGAGAAGGTGAACCAGGTCTGACTCAGTACCAGGGAATCCTTTTAGAAGTCTCAGTGATGGGGCGTGAGCAAATGAATGTATGTGTAAATGCAGCCTGACTCTGAGAGGCTTTAAGCTCCCAGAAAATCAATTTATTTGTACTATTCTACCTTTAGTGGGCACATATCTTGGGTCTCCCTCTCCCTTTTCCTCTCTCCCCCTTTCTCTCTCTTAATATGTTTATTAATTTATATATTGTATGAATTTATATTATATATTTGTTGATATTATATGTGATATATTTATATATAATATATAAATTTTATATATACAGAGAGAATAGAAATCTCTATATCCTTTTTAGTATCTTATTTGACCTTGAATTTAATTACACAATTTCAGATACATTTTCACATATCAAATATTTCAATGTTTTCTTGTATTAGCACGTCGTAGAGTTCACCGGAAAATATTTTAAGAAATAGGACAGTATGTCATCCTTCAAGATATGCTGCTTTCATTTATTCTTTTCCTTAGATCTCTCCCATTACTAAGATTCTACTATTTTGTGATATAACTGGTTCTAGAAGCTTGCTTCTCTCAGCTCAAACACTAAGACGTGGGGCATGAAACCTGTAGAACATAAGAGGTAAGCCTTGTGAATCTGTTGAACAGAGGCTTGGCTGGACAGGAAGAGGTTCAATGTTTCTGGGTGATGCTGCTCAAGTGAAAGGATTCGAGGTCGGTACAGTGCTACACACACACACACACACGACCATCTGTGTTTGATCTTAGTGTCCACATAAAAAGCCAGGTGTGGCGCTGTGTGCTTGCAATCCCAGCAGTGGGGAAGGAGTGACAGGAGGATCCCTAGAGTTTGCCGGCTAGCCAGTCTAACCAAACCCAAAAGCCCCAGGTCTCAGTGAGATGCCCAGTCTCAAAAAGGAAGATGGGTGACTCTGTAGTAATGACATCCAAGTTAACCTCAGGCCTCTATATGCATCTGGTCAGTCATGTGATGGTAAATGTTTCACATCTGGCTTTTAAGAGAGAAAAATCCTGAGAGGGAGGACTTGCCTGTTTTCTTAGTAAAGAGTCTCATCCTGGACCAGGTATCAATACAAGTGGGATAGCACAAATTGGCTCTCCTAACTCGTATGAGCAGACTTTAATCTTCATGAAGTGCTCATGGATGTCTGGCTACAACTCACTAGTGAGTTTTGCAAATATTTTTAGCAGATTATGAATGGCATTTAAAAAAAAGATTTATGTACTTATTATATATAAATACACTGTAGCTGTCTTCAGACACACCAAAAGAAGGCATCAGATCTCATTACAGATGGTTGTGAGCCACCATGTGGTTGCTTGGATTTGAACTCAGGACCTCCAGAAGAGCAGTCAGTGTTCTTAACCACTGAACCCTCTCTCTAGCCCTATAAATGACATTTTTAACTTTAACATTTTTTATTTTTTGTGTTTTGCCTATGTGTAGGTTTGTGTACCATGTGTGTACATGAATAGTATTTTTTGTTTTGTTTTGTTTTGTTTTTTGAGACGAGGTTTCTCTGTGTAGCCTTGGCTGTCGTGGAACTCGAGGCTGTCCTCAAACTCAGAGATCCACCTCCCTCTGTCTTCTGAGTACTGAGATTAAAGGCCATCACTGCCCAGCCTATGAATAACCTTTTTTTTTTTTTTTAAAGTGGACAGATAAATCCAAGATGCTTCTTTATTGAAACATATGAAGTCAGAGCAGAGACACTTATTGTGGCTCATGGTTACAAAGTCTAAAAAAGTTTGTGTGTGTGCACGTGTGCCTGTGTGCACATGCGTAGAGGAGGCTGTAGAGATCAGAAGAGAGTGTCCTTGTCTAGCCCTAGAGTTGCAAATGGTTGTGAACTGCAGTTGTAGGTTCTGGGAACCTGACTCAGGTCTTCAGCAAGTGCCATGGGCAAGCATGGGCATCTCTCCAGCCCCGGTGAAAACCATTCTTTATTCTTCCACTTTCTTGCTTCTCAGTTCTTCCCAGCTAAATGTTTTCTGAGGTTTGTGACTACTATTCCCAGGGCTTCTCCAGTTCTCATCTCTACCCCACTTTAAAGTCAGCTCCCAATGACCTCTGAGGCTACACCCATTGATCCTGTGTTCTTTGATTCCTCAGAGCATTCAGCAACCTGGATGTTCTCTGCTTGGGGTACTCCCCTCCCCGGCTCTCTTCCTGGATTTTTCTCGCAGGCTCTGGCCAAGTCTGTTTTGTCCTTCTGTCTGCACTCCTAAAGGACCTCACTCCCAAGTTGTCATCCCACCTTCCCCCTACCCATCAACCTCAGCATGCTGAGTTTTTCTTTTCAGAGCACACTTGCTCTCAAGAGCCCCCAGGACTTTATACTAGCCAGTCCCACAACTTGGAACGCATCTAGCACCAGAAGAGGTGACTTTATCTTAACTTTGTAAAGAGGCAGTCAACTCAGGCAAAACTGAAGATACTCAACTGTTCTTCACTTTCGAATAATGTCGAATTCAATCCAGTCCTTAGGAACCTTTCTTTAGAGTCAATACACTAGGTGTTGGGAAAGTGTAAGGCAAATTCCCTACTGACCAAGCCAGCTCAGTCAGTCAACAGGCTCTCCAGGGAGGGATTAAAAAGATTAAAAAGAAAAAAGGCAATTAGACAACATTGTAGCATGACCCCAGCCAGTTCCGAGGCTGAGGCGCGTTTATTCTTTTCCAGTCTGCTTTTATAGCACTTCAAGTACAAAATAATATCAGTTCTGGGTCGAGGAACAAACAAGACAATAAACACAAATAATCAAGGAACAAGCAATGCAAAACGAAGTCCTGTGGCCGAAGTTTCTGGGGGTTTATTAGGATGACCAAGATATCTGAGCCTACTTCCCCATTCTAGCCCAAAGTCAAATTCCTGCTGGAAGCCTACTTCTTTGCTCTAGCCCAAAACCAAATTCCTGCCTGAGCCTACTTCCGTGTCCTGGCCCAATGTCAAATTCCTGCCAAGTGTCTAGAAGTGGCCCCAAAAGCTCTCCACACTCAACTTACAAACCCCAGAAAGTGTAATGAGAAGCCCACCACATCTAGTAGTAACAACAGAGCTGAGGCAACGTACATCAAGGGTTAACTCCAGCTAGCCATTCGAGTAGAATCTTGTTTTTTTTGTTTTGTTTTTGTTTGTTTTGTTTTGTTTGTTTTTCGAGACAGGGTTTCTCTGTGTAGCTCTGGCTGTCCTGGAACTCACTCTGTAGACCAGGCTGGCCTTGAACTCAGAAATCCGCCTGTCTCTGCCTCCCAAGTGGTGGGATTATAGGCGTGCGCCACCACCGTCCGGCCTAAACTGTTTGTCTAAGGAAGCATTCCATGTAGTAAACCCCAGCACAGAATAACCGGCCAATCACCCAGTGTTGACAAGCTCTGGCTACTGCTCACAGGATGGGGTTTCTTGCTGGGGCAAGGAGGAACCGAGTTCCTCCACACTTAGTTATTGGTAATAGGGAGCGGCTGCTAAATCCGACTGGCTCACAGCACTATTCAGTTCTGACCCAAGGTTGCAAAGGAGGCAAACCCAGGAGGGCCCTGGCCCGGGCTACACCCGCCATGATTACTCTTTAAGTGCATTTTTATCACCCTTGAGATGGGGTATCTGTCCCAGAGTGACCCCGAATTCCTTAAGTTCTCCAGTATGACACTGAATTTATGATCCTCCTTGCCTCCTGGCAAGGGCTGGGATTCCAGGGGTGCACCCCGACAGACTTGTGCAGAGCTGGGTGGAAGTCAGCTTGGGGGCTTCCAGCACGTGAGGTGAGCCACATCCCAGCTCCGACACCCTACTCCCGCAGCTGGCCAGTGGTCTGCGTGGGTGACAGGAAGAGCCCAACAGCCCCAGCTCCGGCATTCGGACGCCCCGCCCCTGCCGTCGTTCCCGCGGAAACGGCCGCGGCTGACCCCGCCCTCGGCCTGTAGCCGCTCTGGGAACCGGGACGGCGTCCGGCAGGGGACACACGTCGGAGCACAGCGCTTACTGCCACCGGACTGGGGTGAGTCCTGGCGACTGCGGGCTCTGGGGCATCGGGACACCACTGTTCCCGGACAGGAATCCGAAGGGTGGTTCGAGCGTGGACCCGGCATCCTGCTGTCTCCTTTGTGACACACGCACGGGGCACCAGACACCGGGAGCGGTCGTGGGTCGAGGCTTGTACTCGGACCCTAGGGTCGGGACAACGCTGCCTGCTGCGATGAGGGCTCTCCGCCCGGCGGCTCAACTGCCCCCAGCCAGGAAAGGGCGAGCATCACCTGGATCCCCAAGAATGACAGGCCCAGGGACAGTCGATTGACAGCTCTGTCCCACTCCGTGATTCTAGACACGCACTTTGGGGGTGCTGAGTCATCCGACCCCAACGCTAAACACGGGGAAACGCAATTTCTCTGGGTTTGGGGGATCGTCCTAAAACCTAAGTCATGGCTTGTTGTGGCTGTGACGGTGAGACGTGCCTGGAGACTTCGGAGACTAGTTATTTAATGCCAGCCTAGGCCATCTTGATCTCTCTCTGGGAAAGATATCAATTATGGATGTGGTGATGGTAATTCTTGTCTCCCTTTTGCTCTGGTTCGTGCTTCCTGAATTTCGGAGAACATAAAGGCTCAGAGGATTTGAATAAAATGAGTTAGTGATAGATACTGGGTAGGGGGTCTAGGGTGGTCTTTAGGGATGTAACCAAGAGAGATGCAGTTTTCTTTTCTCTAGTAAAAAAGTGAGAGATTTGGCGAGTGCCTGTTGTCTACAGCCTGAGGAAATTGTAGGAAGTAAACTGTAGGAAACTCTAGTTTCGTTTTCTGGCTTGGTTCTGGTTTGAGTCATCAGGACTAGAGGTAATAAATGTATCACTGGGCAGGGACAGGGTGCAGTGCGGGGGGAGCATTCTTATCTTTAAAAAAAGGGCTGATGCAGAACATTGCATCTAATATTCCGAGGAATAACTGTGCCACCCCCACCCCACCCTCAATTTATTTAATTTGGCTGCTTGAAGAAGAGCAATGTTTCCTATTAATAATAGCTAACACATATTGAGCTGTTTTCTACTATTTAAACTAGTTTAATTCTCAGGACAATCCTCTGATGTGATTCCTACTTGTTCAACAAATAGAAAAAGGTTGCCGGGCAGTGGTGGTGCACGCCTTTAATCCCAGCATTTGAGAGGCAGAGGCAGGCGGATTTCTGAGTTCGAGGCCAGCCTGGGCTACAGAGTGAGTTCCAGGACAGCCAGGGCTATACAGAGAAACCCTGTCTCAAAAAACCAAAAAAAAAAAAAAAAAAAAAAAAAATTAAGCCAAATATAAAATTGTTGCTTTGAAAGAAAGAAAGAAAGAAAGAAAGAAAGAAAAGAAAGAAAGAAAAAGGTTAAATGAATATTGTCATGGTTTCATAGCACTGCTTGAGTGATATTTGTGTCTTGTTTTTGTGTTAGGGACTGAACCCAGGACCTTGAGTTTGTTAGACAAGCACCTCCAAACCTTTTCCACACCTTTTTTTTTTTTTTTTTGAAGTTTTGAACCCCAGGATTGAGACATATTAAACTCACTGTAAATGGCCACCAATCTATCTCCTAGCTTGTATTTTATTTGCATTTACTGCTTTTGATTTGTTTGGTTTTGCAGTGCTGCCACAGAACCCAGGGTCTCATTACACCAGGCAAGCAAGCTCTCTACTCAGCCCTTAAAAAAAATGATCTTGAGACAGGGTGACTTAGTCTTTATTCTACTGCTTCGAAGAGACACCGTGACCATAGCAACACTTATAAAGGAAAGCGTTTAACTGGAGCTTTCCATTGTCCATGGTCGCCATGTCTGGGGAGCATATGTGGCATGTAGGCAGACATGGTGCTGGAGAAGTAGCTGAAAGTTCTACAGCTGGAGTCACAGGCAGCAGGAAGGGAGAGACATCGGGCCTGGCTTGGGCCACACCTCTTAATCCTTTTAAATACTTCCACTCTTTGGTGACTATGCATTCAAACCTATGAGCCTATAGGAGCCATTCTTATGTGAACTGCCACACAGGATCTCGCTAAATCGTCTAGGTTAGGGTCCAATTTTTGATCTTCCCGTCTCAGCCTCACAAGTGGCTTTGATTACAGGTATGTGCCACCACACTTAGAATTTTAGTATTTTTTTTAAAGATTTATTTTTATTTATTATATGGCCCCACTCATATTTATTTATTAATATATGTAAGTACACTGTAGCTGTCTTCAGATACACCAGAAGAGGGCATCAGATCTCATTACAGATGGTTGTGAGCCACCATGTATGTGGTTTCTGGGAATTGAACTCAGGACCTTCAGAAGAGCAGTCAGTGCGCTTAACCGCTGAGCCATCTCTTCAGCCCCAATTTTAGTATTTTTAACAGTAAACTCCATGCAATTTCCTCCTTATATATTTTTAAAATAATTTCTGCACTGATCATTTAAAATTATTTCATGTGTAAGTATGTTATTAAGAATATATGAGCCCGGCAGTGGTGGCGTACATCTTCAATTCCAGCACTTGGGAGGCAGAGGCAGGCGGATTTCTGAGTTTGAGGCCAGCCTGGGCTACAGAGTGAGTTCCAAGACAGCCAGGGCTATGCAGAGAAACCCTGTTCTGGGAAAACCAAAAAAAAAAAAAAAAAAAAAGAATATATGGTAGGTCTTTGGTTATACTAACACTATTATTTGGTAACCATCAATAAAGTAATATAATTTACACAGAAAGGTTTAATGTAAAGAAAAATTGTGCATGGCTATTTTCCTAATTTGCTTTTATACAGGACAAGTTTTTACTTTGAGTAATCCTTAAATGAAGAGTGGATAAAACCTATATACAGAAGAGAGACTCCAATCAACAATATCAATAAGTTGAAAAAGAAAAATGTTGTCCTTAAGCAACCTACAAAATATCATCTATAACCCGGTAACAGATTTTTACCTTTTTTAAAATTTTTTGCCTGTAGTAGAATTGGCAGAAAATACACTCAAGTTCTAATTATCCACTGGGGCCAGCCATGAACACGATTCAGTTAGCACACAGGAGTCATTTCCCTAAGGCCTCACCTGAGAGTCACCAGCATAGGGCCGTGCTCCTAGCTGTCGAGTTATTGCGGCCAAAGGGCAGAGAGCAGCCCTGCCTGAGGAAGAAGTGCCAGGGCAGAGTACAGAGGAATCCAGCACATGCTTCAGGGCCTTTTAGATCCTCCACAGTGACACTAACGTGGAGTTGTCTGCTGCAGAAACTCTGAAGACTCGGGGGTTTTATCTGTGGCTGCTCACGTGGGGGTCGGCTGCCTCACATACAGACACCTAGAAGGAAATCTCCAGGCACTGTCCTGTTGCTTAGGGCAATAAGTGCATTCTTGGAAACCCAGTGTAGGCCTCAGTCAGGAGCCGGCCTCTCTTCGAGGGCAGCACTCTGCCTCACATTTGCTTCACGTACTTCAGTATCTTTCTCATCAACTCCAGTTGACTTTTTCAGTATCAGTTGGGCACAGTGGCTGCCTCTAATCTGTACTTAGGAGGCAGAGAGGCAGGAGTTTGAGGTCATATCTTACTAGTCTACATTAATCACTGAGTCTGGTCATAGTTATCTTGTCAATGCATTTGCTTATAAAAATACACTTGTAACGTGTCTGTCTTTCCCTTAGACAATCCCCTATGTCAGCACCATTACTGAGCAGTTGAAGCCTGGCTCTCTGATTGTAATCCGTGGGCATGTTCCTAAAGATTCAGAAAGGTAAGATTACTGTGTGGGGTGGAAGGCCAGCTGTCCGTCCCTCCCTCCATGACTGGAGAGGACATTTTGCTGCCCTGAGGCCTCATTGCTTCACTATACGAGCCCTGCTGAGGTGTGAGGAGGAGGAGTAATAGGGTGAAGATTCCTGGAATGTTTGTTTTGTTTTGTTTTGTTTTGTTTTGTTTTGTTTTGTACTGAGACAGAGTCTCTACATAGCCTGGCTGTCCTGGAACTCACTCTGTAGACAGGTTGGTCTCAAACTCACAGAGATCTGTCTGCCTCTGCCTCCTGAGTCCTGGGATTAATGGCATCACCACCATGCCCAGGAATGGTTACTGGAATTTTTTTTTTTAATGTCATTGCTATAAGCCTGATTTCAAAATAAACAGATACACTGATGGAAAAGGAGGCTGTGGGATAACAGGCTGTCTCCGCACAGTCTCAGTACCGTCAGCATCTCTTGAGACAGTCCCTCCGTGGTATTGCTCTCCGTCGTCTGCTTTGGGTGTAATAAAATCAGGGGTGCTCCTTCGCTTGTTCCTGAGAAAAGCAATAGAAGAAGAAAGATTTATTTCCTTCAGCTCATGATGTGAGGGTACAGTTCATCCTGGTGGGGAATGTCTGGCAGTAAGAGCAACTCTGCAATGGTGTTCAGGGTCCTCAGGCAGCTGAAACACATTGTGTCCATAGACAGGAAGTAGAGAGGCGAATGGCTGGGGCTCCGCTCACTCATTCTGTTTTCCTTTGTATTCAGTCGGGGACTCTAGTCTTTGGATGTCGCAGTTTACATTGAGAGTGGGTCTTCCCTCCTCAGTCAAACCTCTGTGAAAAATGCTCTTACAGACGCACCCAGGGGTGTCTCGTAGGTGACAATTTGGTCAAATTGACAAGGAAGAGTCGCCATCTCGGATCATGTCAGTCATAGCTGGGTCAAGCTCTGAGTGGCTGACATGATTGGTTTTAGTGTCATGAGGGAATTATCTTGTAGAGACCCCTTCAGTGTGTAGCCCTGGGAGTGTTGTGCTCGGATTGTAAACACTCCAGAGAGACCACCAGGAATTACAACCTGCTGTAATCACATGAGGGTCTTTAGTCAAGCTCGAGCTTGGGCCACCAACTTCCTTGATGGAACAGGAAGGAGAGTGAACCCCCAGGTCTAAGGGAAGGGGGTTATAAAGGAAAAAACTGCAAGCGGGGTTTCCAAGCCTTGGCACAACATGAGAGGGTAAAGGAAGGCTGTTCTTCAAACCTGATAACATTTGTTTAGACAGCGGGCCAGAACTGCGCAGCTGGAAGGGGGCCTTTCTGACCTGGGGTGTGAGTTCCAGTGATGTGGAAACTAGGGTATGATTCTCAAGCCTGGTATTTGTATGACCCCGAGAGGGTGGGGGGGAGGGATCGTCAAGGGGAGGGAGTGCTAATTGCTCTGGCTCTGAGAAGGGTCATGGGAGTATAGGATTTGATGTGTGGGGTGTCTCTTCAGGAGCAAGCCTCGTGATCTGAACCCTCACCAAAAACGTAGCCTCACATTCATGCTTTGAAAGTCCAGTGGTAGATGCAGAGCAGGGGTCGAGCAGGAGACGGTGAGGTCAGGTACAGCTTACTCTGAGCAGACTCCTGGACCAGGAGTCTCCTTGGCATCTGCCCTCTGCTCATCCGGCATATTCCAACAAACACAGACAAGGCTAGCATCCAAGACAGACAGGAGAGGGACGTTCTTATTCTGGGTCCACATAGCTCAGCTCATGCTGTGGGGCTCTGTTAACTGAGGAAGGAGGGAAGGAAGATGGGCAGGCCGCCATGCAGGTCCTTTGGATGAAGGAATCGGGGAGGGCTGGGGCTGGGGTGGGGGAGGTTGGGGGTGCTCGCCTTCACAGGCTCACATGATTCTGCTCTGCCCTTGCACAGATTCCAGGTAGACTTTCAGCAGGGCAACAGCCTGAAGCCAAGAGCGGATGTGGCCTTCCACTTTAACCCTCGCTTCAAAAGGTCCAACTGCATTGTTTGTAACACACTGACGAATGAGAAGTGGGGCTGGGAAGAGATCACCTACGACATGCCCTTCAGAAAAGAAAAGTCCTTTGAGATCGTGATCATGGTGCTAAAGAACAAATTCCAGGTAGATGCTGAGAGAAAGCGAGTGTGTGAGCGTGCATGGGGACGTCTCTGAATCTACTGAAGACATCAGATAACGTCACTCTGTCCAGATGGAAACACAGATCCAAAACAGATAGACATTCTTAGGTGAAGGCTAAATTCTGGATCTGGATGCTGGATCACGCAGCATCACGTCACTGTTAGGGGAGTGGATTATAAAAGCCACACCTGAAGCGTAGGAAAGTCTGCATGAGCAGTATGTTGGTGGACAGGGCACTCCTCAAAGGGGCATGCCCAGTCAGTCCTGGGGCCTCATAAACACAGTGACTTCTTGGGGCTGCAGTTTGGCTCCAGAGGCTCCTAAGAGTGCCAGTCCTCAAACCCATAGAGGGCTTGTAAAGCAGAGATCCTGTGGTTCCAGAAGCGTGTGCACATTTTGGTCTAGGTCCTTGTGGGACATTGCTCTCTGGATCCCCCTGTGCTCCTCAGTTTGCTGTCTATAGCCTCAGTCTTGGGCAGCTGTACCCACTATTGTTGCCCTGGGTTTGTTGTATGTGAGGATTTTTTTAATGTATATGAGTACACTGTAGCTGTCTTCAGACACACCAGAAGAGGGCATCGGATCCCATTATAGATGGTTGTGAGCTACCATGTGGTTGCTGGGAGTTGAACTCAGGACCTGTGGAAGAGCTGTCAGTCCTCTTAACCACTGAGCCATCTCTCCAGCCCCGTATGTGGGGATTTTTAAAGTTCACTGAGAGAGGTCCTACTGTGGGCCTTACCCTGGGCTGCCTACATCTCCCTCCTGGACACACGACCTGGCATTCGGGGATACTGTGTAGAGGACTCACAGGTAGCATCCTATCATCTCACACAACCTGAGCCCACTGAGTTCCCACCCAGAGATAAGAAATCTCAGATAAACCGGGAACACGCCTTTAATCCCAGGACTTGGGAGGAAGAGGCAGGGGGATTTCTGAGTTTGAGGCCAGCCTGGTCTACAGAGTGAGTTCCAGGCAGCTAAGACTACACAGAGAAACCATTTCTTGAGAAAGAAAGAAAGAAAGAAAGAAAGAAAGAAAGAAAGAAAGAAAGAGAGAGAGAGAGAGAGAGAGAGGGAGGGAGGGAGGGAGGGAGGGAGGGAGGGAGGGAGGGAGGGAGGAAGGAAGGAAATAAAGAAAGATAGAAAGAAAGAAAGAAATCTCAGATAAGTCAGAACTCATTCTGTAGACCAGGCTGTCCTAGAACTCAGGAATCTGCCTGCCTCTGCCCCTCAAATCCTGGGATAAAGCTCTACCAATACTTGGCTGCTATGTGCTTTCACTTAGTGAGCTCAGTGCCTTCTTGTCCTTCCCGTAGAGGTGGGGTCTGTTAGAATGTAGCCCTGAAAGAGGCAGAGCAAACTTGTATCTTAGGCTTCCAAACCTCATAGATGGCCCTTGGGGGTCCTGAACATGGCTGTCTCCTGGGCACACACAGATAGATACATGTGGAACATACGTACTTCCAACTGTATGTGACTGGAGAGATGACCCAGGCCTTTAATCAGTTGAGAAAAGTTCAGAATTTCTGCTACTGTGGTAGCTGCTTTCAGCCACAATGATAGCAGGGACCTGTGAGAAAAATAAACCTGAAGAGATATCTCATTCATCCATCCATCTATTCATTCATTCATTCACTTGTTTTTGTGGTGCTGGAGATGAAACCTGTGGCTTCACACTATAGGCCTGTGTTCTGCCACAGCTCTACTCCCACCCCATAGAGACACTTATGTGGGCTGGTGAGATGGCTCAGCGGGTAAAAGCACTGACTGCTCTTCTAAAGGTCCTGAGTTCAAATCCCAGCAACCACATGGTGGCTCGTAATGAGATCTGACACTCCCTTCTGGTGTGTCAGAAGACAGCTACAGTGTACTTATGTATAATAATAAATAAATCTAAATAAATCTTTGGGCCTGAGTGAAAAGAGCAAGCGGGGTTGACCGGAGTGAGCAGAGGTCCTAAAATTCAATTTCCAACAACCACATGAAGGTTTATAACCATCTGTACAGCTACAGTATGTACTCACATGCATAAAAATAAATAAATCTTTTTTTTTAAAAAAAGACATTTACTTTTGGATAAGGGGTCATCTGTCACTGTGTTCTGAGGGCATTGCCTGCTGTGTCTCTTCAGGTGGCTGTGAATGGAAAGCACGTCCTGCTGTACGCCCACAGGATCAGCCCAGAGAAGATAGACACACTGGGCGTCTACGGCAAAGTGAACGTTCACTCCATTGGGTTCAGATTCAGCTCGGCAAGTGCCCTTCCACACATACCGGGGAGGCGGGGTGGGGCGGGGCGGGGCGGGGCCGGGGAGGGGGCCTTTGGGGACAGTGTTTCACATTCAGTCGGACCAAATGGTAGAAATTTTCTTTAATTTACGTCTTCCATTTAAAAGTAATATAAATACTTCAGGCTAGTTGGGTTCTGCTTTTGTTGTTTGTGTGAGCCCACCAGATGGTTAATGTGCATCTCCTATCCATGGGAGTGAATAAATATTTCTATAAGACAGTTTTCTATGTATTTGAATTTAAGTTTCTTGGACATTGCTAGCTTGTTTCCAATGATGTGAACAGTTTAATTCTCAACAGCTGTGCCCAGCTGCTATGTTCTTATTAACATTAGATCTTGTTCTCCAAAACTCTTGCCAGTTTGGGGGACCCCCAGTGTTAAGTTGCATTTTTAAAATCATAATTATCAATCGTTTTCCATGCTCAGTATCACTGATAATTTTTTATTATGTTCAATATTTTAAAAAGATACTCTGATGGATGTTAAAATTAACCTGTGTTCTTTTGCAGGATTTACAAAGTATGGAGACATCTACTCTGGGACTGACACAGATAAACAGAGAAAGTGTAAATATTCTGTGAACCAGCAGTTTAAAATGTTCTTAGTTACAATCAGTAGAAGGAAGGCACCTCCTTCTCTTTAATTATGGGTTTTCTGTATGCGCTCATATGTGTTCAGGTGCGTGTTTATGTGCATGTCCATGGAGGCCACAAGTCAACGCTGAAGTCTTCATCAATTACTCTACATCTTTTAAAAAGTTATTTTGCATGGATATGTCTGCAGTATGTGTGTGCATTTATACATGTGTGTTGGCGCATGTGTGGGAAAGCAGGAAAAAGACATTGGATGTCTTCTTTGATTGCTCTCCACCTTTTGAGGCAGAATCTCTTCGTTGAACCCGGAGCTTGCCAATTCAGCTAGTCCAAGTAGCTGGCTTGCTCTAGAGATCCTGTCATGTGCTAGGATTGCAGGCAGCATTTATGTGGGTGTCGAGGATTTGAATCCTCTTGGTTTGCCCTGCAAGTGTCTTAGCCTCTGAACCATCTCTCTAGTTCTTTTACCTTGTTTCTTGAGACAAGGTCTCCCACTGAGCCTGGGACTCCCTATTGGCTAGACTGGCCAGCCAGCTAGCCACTGGGGTCATCCTTTCTCTGTCTCTCTAGTGCTAGAGTTACAAATGTGAAGCCCCCATGCCTGGCTTTTACATGGGTTCATAGCAAGAACTCTACCAACTGAACTATCTCCCCAGCTTCCCAAGTTACATTTTTAGTGTGAGGTCAGGATAGAAGCAGCCAGCTAAGAGCCAAGAGGCATACTGCTTTATGGTGTTGGGCATGTGTTTTTGTTGACATGCAGCGGATTAGTTTAAGTGACTACCACTATGCTGTATATAAGAGGCACTCTGTCTCCCTGGCTTGCTGAGAGGTACCAGCAGGAAACATCTGTAAATACTGAACATGAGGTGCACTTCAGATGAATTCTCTGCTCCCGGCATCAACGAGAACATTTTTACAATGGATACTTTACTGTCCTTAAGAAAGCAAGGCCTGCCTGCACATCTGTGCCCGCAGGCAAGACAACATGTCAGCAGTTGGAGAGTTCTTGGGGAGCACAGGCACGATGTGCCTGAAGCTCACATGTGAACCTTTGAATAGCTAGTAACTTGTGGGTGATAAAGTGTTCACATGAGGATGCTGGACCATGTTGCTCTTCATAAGCCCCAAGGTACCTGTCATGAAGCACAGTGCCTGTGTCACACCAAGGCAGATAGGCTACTGATACGTGAAGCCACTTGAGAGGGCAAACCTGTCAGCGGCCCAGTAGGTAGCTCTCACTTTTCTTTTCCTTCCACCAGATACAAAAGTCTGGCAAGCTCCAGTTGGTGAGTACTTTTCCTTGATTATTACATATTTAGTATTGTGTGAATGACCTAGAGTGTGAACAGCTGCTGCATTCTCTCCACACTTGATTGTAGAACTGTCTCTTGTAATGTGGTGGCAGAGGAGACATTTCTAAAATCGCTTAGTATGATTTATTTTGTGTGCCTGGCACTTTAAGGGACCCTATGCCCTTCTGTGTTGGTTGCCTCTTGAAATTCTGAGAACAGGGGAGGATATAAAAAAGCCAGCAGAGAGGCAGAGAGAGAGAGAGAGAGAGAGAGAGAGAGAGAGAGAGAGAGAGAGAAAGAGAGAGAGAGAGAGAGGCTTCAGGAGCCAGAGAGTAGGAGAAGAAAAGCAGTGATAGTTGAGCCAGGAGAAGCTGAGCTGAGCCAGAGAAGGTATTGTTAAGAGACAGTTAGGAGAAGAACCCAGGAAGAACACACACAAAGTAGAAAACAAATAAAGAAAAGTTACAAAATCATATCCAGAACTGTCTACAACAAGAGCATAGATGCTACTGTCACTCACACCAAAATCTCTCAGCTATTTGTCTAAGGTTTGAAGAGACAACAGTTTAACTCTGTATAGAAATTAAGTTTTGGGCTGGAGAGATGGCTCAGAGGTTAAGAGCACTGACTGTTCTTCCAGAGGTCCTGAGTTCAATTCCCAGCAACCACATGGTGGCTCACAACCATCTGCAATGGGATCTGATGCCCTCTTCTGGTGTGTGTCTGAAGATAGTGACAGTCTACTTATATACATGAAATAAATAAATCTAAAAAAATAAAATAAAATAAAAAAGAAATTAAGTTTCAATTAACTACTACATGTAACCTCCATTCCCAGCTGACTCTCAGGGCAGCCCCTTGCATTGTATTCTCAGAGGTGTCCTCAGGCTTGTGTCTGAACCACTTATGTGGGTTGCTGGTCCCATTAGACAGAATGACCTTAGGCCCATGCACTGAAAGCTCTGCTGGCATGTCGCATGCAGGTGGTGTCAGGTGCTACCATTTCACAATCCTGTTTTGTAGTGTGTAAAACAGTCACTGTGTGTATGTGTGTGTGTGTATGTGTGTGTGCGTGTATGTGTGTGTGTGTGTGTGTGTGTGTGTGTGTGTGTGTGTGCGCGTGTGTGTATGTATGTGTGAGGCTGTACTTTGCAGGGGACCCAGCTGAGATGAACACAGCACTAGCAAAGGTCTTTCCCCTCCGGGTCCACAGACTCCTAGCCCTGCCTTCATCATGTTGTTGGGAATTCTCCCACAAGAGCCCTTTTCTGAAGACACGTCATTCTGACTGTGTGGCCCCTTTTCAGAGCCTGCCATTTGAAGCAAGGTTGAATGCCTCCATGGGCCCTGGACGAACCGTTGTCATTAAAGGAGAAGTGAACACCAATGCCAGAAGGTCAGTCTACTGCTGCTCTGGTGCCTTGTGCACTTGGGGTGTGTTGGTGGAGCTGGCCTTGCTTTCCTGAAAGGAAGGCAATGGCTGGGCAAGATCGCACTGAAGAGCTGCTCGCAGAGTCAGGACTGAGGGCAGGCTCTGGCTGAGGCCTTTTTTGGCCAGGTAGGTGAACATTTTATCCATGAGGCCCTTCTTGCCTAGGACAGCTTCAGTGTTACTAAAGTTGGGGTCACACTCCATACCCCCAAGAAGCCAAGTTGAGCTTTTGATCCTCAAGGAACCAATGAAAATAGCCAAATTAATAGTGAAAAACAGAAAAAGGATTTACTCAACATGGCCACAATGGGAAGAGAGACAGAGATCCAGTGATCTCCTTAAGTCCATCTTCAAGACTGAAGTTTAGAGCGCCAGTCTAAGCAGTCCCAGGCAAGGTGTGGTCCCACCACCAGGGGCCTACTGGACTTCTGTCTCACCTGCTTAGGTGCTCTGACAAGTTCCCTCTCTGATTGGTGCTGTTTCCTTCTAGCATGAAATTCCTGGGAAAACCCCATTTCTTGGAGGCCATTGTTTCAACAGTGATAGATGAGGGGCATATATCTCTCTTTACAATATCTTCATTTCTGCCAGGCCAGTTATACCAGGTCAGGTTTCCCTTCTATGATACAGAATATTGTGCTTTAAGAATCTTTTCTGGGAGTTCCAAGACAGCCAGGACTACACAGAGAAACCCTGTCTCGAAAAAAAAAACCAAAAAAAGATTTCCTTAGCTGGGCGGTGGTGACACATGCCTTTAATCCCAGCACTTGGGATGCAGAGGCAGGTGGATTTCTGAGTTTGAGGCCAGCATGGTCTACAGAGTGAGTTCCAGGACAGCCAAGGCTACATAGAGAAACCTTGTCTTGAAACCCCCCTCTCAAAAAAAAGAATCTTTTCTGGGGGCTGGAGAGATGGCTCAGTGGTTAAGAGCACTGACTGCTGAATTCAAGTCCCAGCAACCACATGGTGGCTCACAACCATCTGTAATGAGATCTGATGCCCTTTTCTGGTGTGTCTGAAGACAGCTATAGTGTACTTACATAGAATAAATAAATGAATAAATAAATCTTTAAAAAGAAAAAAAGAATCTTTTCTGGGTTGGGCATAGTAGTGTATGTCTAATCCCTGCATGCAGGAGGCAGAGGGAGGTCAATCTCTGTGAGGCTAGCCAGGAATACACAGTGAGACTATCTCAAATAAAAAAAGAAAAAGAAAAAGGATTTCAGGAGTGGGGCTGGAGAGGTGGGTCAGTAGGTTAAGTTTGGATTAACAATACCTGCTTGAAAGTGTACTGGCATGTACCTATAACCCCAGCACTGGGAGGCAGAGACAATAGGATCCAAGGGGAGATCCTGTCAAAAAGTAAGGCTAGAGACATGACTCAGTGATTTAAAATATATACTGCTTTTGTAGAGGTCACTTTCCAGCACCAATGCCAAGCAGCTCACAACCCCCAGTGACTCCTGCTCCAGAGGATCCGATTCCCTCTCCGACTTCCACAGGCACCTAGATTTACATGCACATAGCTATGCATGTATGCATACCTAAAAATAGTAAAATGAATCTTTTAAAAATGAGTAAGTTAAAAAGTGGTATTGGAAGATACCTAGTATCAACTTCTGGCTTCTGTGTGTACAGCCACCCCCATGTATCTCTCGCATGCACGAACGACCTTTTTTCCAAGATGTCCATACTCTTGAAAGCTTTTCCTTGGTAGTAGCATGCCTTCAAGAAGGGATCCTGTGGAACTGATTGGAGACTGCCTGCACTGAGAGACCCTGAGTCCTGTGCAGCCTGAAGACGTCCTGCGGTTCACCTATTCTGAACCACCTATCCAGCGCCCCCCCCCCCCCCCCCTGCTGTTCAGCTGGACCTTAGCTTTAGTGCTGATCCTAGTTTCATGGTGCACGTGAGTCATTCGCACGCAGATTTGGAGACGGAAGTCCCTCCTCCCCGTGTTCCCATGTGCATGGTTTGAAGTTAGAAGTGTAATGTAAGTCTGAGCTTGTTTTTCTTTCCCTTAAAGCTTTAATGTTGACCTAGTGGCAGGAAAATCAAGGGATATCGCTCTGCACTTGAACCCACGCCTGAATGCGAAAGCATTTGTAAGAAATTCCTTTCTTCAGGATGCCTGGGGAGAAGAGGAGAGAAATATTACCTGCTTCCCATTTAGTTCTGGGATGTACTTTGAGGTAAGATTATTAGGGTTTGTTTCATTTTGTTTTGTTTTTAAATGGGACAGAAAATGAATCCTGAGAACACAGCGGAATAGCTTTTATTTAAATAAAACCCAATCCTGTGTGTAGGGAATATATGATGTTGTTCACTGGTCATTGAGGTTGTAATCAGATCATGGGCCATTGGTGCAAACAGCAGGACCAGTAGACTTGACATACCAGAATACTTGGCATTTGTCGTAGTGACAACAGCTGTGTAGCCCCAAGGAGTGTGTGTGTGTGTGTGTGTGTGTGTGTGTGTGCGTGCTCGTGCGCACACGAGAATGCAGTTGTGTACACTCATGCTTGATGTTAGGTGTCTTCCTGTTACTCTGCCCATTTTTGAGACACATTTCTTAAGGAGCCTGGAGCTCACCAATTGGTTAGGCTGGCCTGCAAGCTCTGGGACCCCCGTCCCTGCATCCCAGCACTGGGAATAAAGGTACATTGCCACTGCACCCTGAGTTTTATCTAACTCAGGTCCTGTGCAAGCACTTAATCTGCTGAATCATCTCCCCAGCCCCACATATGTACTTCTAAGTGGATCTATGGGGACCCTGAAATTGCATGCTTGCACTACTCAGGCCCTCCACAGTTCCAGATGGCAGTCATTTTCTAAGAGCTGGTCCTGTTGGCAGGTAGTCAAGGACTAGTACACCAGACCCTTGGAACCAGAAGGCATGCAGTTTCTAGTCCCCAGGGTGTATTGTGTTAATACATGGCTCTTCCCAAAGCCTTTCTGAGGTGCTTCTAATTGGAGAGTAGCATCTCCTTGGGACATGGATACTGCTAGGTTGCTGGCTAGACTTTCTTTCTGGCTTAGGCCTCTTCTCATGATCTTTTTAAGATTTTTTTTTTCCTGAGACAGGATTTCTCTATGCATCCCTGGTACTCACTCTGTAGACCAGGCTGGCCTCGAACTCAGAAATCAGCCTGCCTCTGCCTCCCAAGTGCTGGGAGGATCAAAGGCGTGCGCCACCACTGTCTGGCCTTTTAAAGATCTTTAATTTAGATTATGCTTTAACTTTTTGTTGTTTTGTTTGTTTGTTTTGTTTTGTTGAAACAGAGTTTCTCTGTGTAGGCCTGGCTGTCTTGGAACTTGCACTTTAGACCAGGCTGGCCTCGAACTCAAAGATGCGCCTGCCTCTGCCTCCTGAGTGCTGGGATTAAAGACATGTACCATACTGGCCAGCAACATTTTAAACTCATGTGCTCTAAACCAGTAATTCCCAACCTTGCTAAAGCTGTGACCCTTCAATACAGTTCCTCATGTTGTGGTGACCCCCAACCATAAAACTATTTTTGTTGCTATTTCATAACTCATTTTGCTACTGTTGTGAACCATAATGTAATTATGGCCTTAGGCGACACCTGTGAAAGGGTTGTTCATGGGGTCACAAGCCACAGGTTGAGAGCCACTGCCCTTAAACTATTGGAGTTCTCAGGGAGTCATCAAATTGGTTGTTGAAGCATGGACAGTCAGGGTGATCGGAAGGTGGCAATATGATGTAACATTATTTCCAAGTTCCAGGGTAAGGAGGTTCCCTGGTGCTTGGAGGGTAGACTGATATGGCTTAGACATGGAAAGTTCTCTGAAGGTGTCAGTGCTGGTTGTGAATTCAGAAGGCCGAGCAAGAGCTAGAAGGCCAGGTTTAGGGCAGTTTGAACTAGTCACTGGAAGTGGGAGGTATGGCTCAGGGTTTGTCGCTAGCAAGGGACAGTATATATGGGATGACCTAGGGTACACAGGATGGAGAACGGAGTTCTTCCTTCCTCTGGAAGGAAGCTGGTCCTTGTGGCTGAGAAGAAACCAGCAGTATACCATTCATTGCCTTATTCTTTGAGACAAGAACTCACTGAACCTGGAGCTAAGTTGGTAGCCAGCAATGCCCAGTGATCCTGTCTGTACACCCCATCTAGCTACCATAGTTATAGGTGCTTGGGCAGCTCGAACTCAGGTCCTCTCACTTGCTTCTACATACAGCAAGTGCTCTTGTGGGTCTCAATCTATGATGCTGAAATGAAAAGATAATAGTCAAATAGTGCCAAAAACCTGAAAAGTGAAATTAAAATATTTTCCTCCCATTTGACTAAGAAGTTGGATGATGCTATTAAGATTAGATGAAGCAGGGCTAGAGAGATGGCTCAGTACTCAAGAGTACATTGCAGAGGACCTAAGTTCAGTTTCCAGTCAGCACCCACACTGGGCAGTTCACAATTACCTGTAGCTCGAGATCTGATACCTGCACTCATGTCCACATATCACACATACACAGAATTAAAACTAACATAAACCTTAAAAGTAAAAGTTAGATGGAGCCCATCCCAGACATTGTGTGTGTGTGTGTGTGTGGGGGGGGCATAGAGCTGAAAAGCTGGCTCAGCCTAGGAGACAGAGAGATAGGTTGGTACACTGCAAATCCACACTCCCTCAGTGCTTGGGCTCGATTCTCTGGTGAGCGCCCTTGCTGCAGCAGCAGGTACCCTCACACTGCTGTCAGCCTCCCATGGTAATGCTCTTGGGGGAAAACTTGTGACTTTTCAGTATGTTTTTCTGAGGTTCTTGCAGATCTTTCCACTCTGCCATTCTTTTCAAGTAAACGGGATCTTGCACTTCCAAGTCCTTACCCTGATTCTCTGCGTGTGTGTTATATGTGTGCGCACAGGCCTGCTCTACCATTCATTGCCTTATTCTTTGAGACAAGAACTCACTGAACCTGGAGCTAAGTTGGTAGCCAGCAATGCCCAGTGATCCTGTCTGTACACCCCATCTATCTACCATAGTTACAGGTGCTTGGGCAGCTCGAACTCAGGTCCTCTCACTTGCTTCTACATACAGCAAGTGCTCTTGTCCACTGAGTCCTCACCAGCCCCACTCTTTTAAAAACAGTCACGATGCAGGTAGCACCCAGTGCGCATGCAGGCAAGCACGCTGAATCACTAAGTTACACTGGCTGTGCTGTGTCAAAACATCTCACTGCAGACACTGTATCTCACAAAGCATCAGCTCTATTGCACCAGTGTTGATCAGCCTGGGCACAGAGTGTGGCTACTCACTCAATGTTGATCGGCCTGGCTACAACATTAAGTCCAGGGCAATCACAACTTAGAGCCAGCAAATTCTATTTTTCTGGCTGTTCTGAAGTCACTTAGGGAGGGTCTCTGCTCTGGGACATTTGTCTAGGCCAACTGCAGGCCATGTGCCTTCTTGCTTTTTGGTTTGCCAGGGATCTCACTTGCTTAGATGAAGCATTTATTGGATACAACAGGGGGAACTTGCTAGGATTGCAGCTGGCTTCCTGCCCTGTGTCTACACCCTCTTTTTCCTGCTGAGTCGATACAGCAGGGGACTGTGTGACTTGAGGTTAAATAGACTTCAGCAAAGACCCCTTCTAGCTAGCTGAACTTGGGTTTTCTCCCATTCCTGGGGAGAGATCTCAAGTAATACTTACTTCCCCAATTCCCTGTATAGCATACTTTGATTTTGATGAATTATATTACAAGCTCAAAACCCTCTCCTCCTGACTTCTGTGGAAGCTTTTCCCACTGCTGCTGTGTAAAGATTAGACCCTAACGTCTTCTTGGCAGGTTCAGGTTTGTTGTTCATCCAATCTCTGGGAAATGGGGCAGGTTCAAGGCCAGGCTGTGCTGCCTTCTGATGCTTCACTGTGGCAAGGAACACAGTGTAGGGCCACCAAACTGGCTTTTCTAGTGAGTGGACATTTGGTACAATCAACAGCCCTACTTAAGGTCTATGTAAGAATGTACAGAAAAGTGCTGGGTTAGGTGTTAAGGCAGTGTTACAGGATCCTAGCTTTGACTGTTAGGTTTACTTTTAGGAGAGGCTCTGGAGGGTAGGCAATAGTGATAAATCTGCCAGGATGCCAATTACTGTGCAAAGCCTAGGAACTTGGCCCCAAAACGGTTTTGGAGACAGGGAAAGTTGATGTGTTCTGAGCAAGGGCAGAGTTAAAAATAGGCTTCTTCACTGATATAAGCCAATTCAAGGTGAAGTAAAAGCATAAAAGCAGGTTTATTTGGGAATGGCTCCTTGTCAGGTTCACAGGTTTCAGAGAACGAGGCCAGAAAAGTTGCCATGCAGACAAGGAGGCAGAGAGAGATAAAGAACCAAGAGAGTGGGACAGGGGTAGAGACAGAGAAAGCAGAGTACACAGAGAGGGAGTAACCAAAATGTCTGGATTCTATAGGGAAGAGCCTCTGGGGGAAGGGTATGCCAGCCATCCCCTGTAACAGACAGGGACTGAAGGATGCTGGGAGAACCTGGAGACCAGGCGCACTTTGATGTTAGACATAACAATTAGGATGACCAAGTACTGCTCTCTTTATCAAGTGTCCCAAGCTGCTGGAACCTTATCAGTTGATGCGGTTAAGACTTCTAGCACTGAGGCATGATATGCAGGGTTCAAGACTGCTTCTCAGTAAAGGGTCGGGAAAGTGGGCAGCCACCAGCAGCTTTCTGTTAATTCCCAAATATGAGGAGAGACCTATCCCAGTCTTCTGAGAGCCAGGAGCAGAACGAGATAGGGAAGGGACTGCTGAGAGAAGAAGCTGGTAAGACACAAGTGGGCTGAACCAGAAGATGCCACCAAGATATACTGGGGACTGGGTCTTCTTTAAAATCACTCAGAAGGGAAGTCAATGGAAGAAGGCTGGAGAACTGTGTCCAGGCTCCAAGCAAACCAATTTTCCTTTTGACCCTTGGTGAGTAGTACAGAAGAAAATTACGATTTAAAATGAAAGGCAGCCACTGATAGTGCACCTCCTTTCTTTCCAGATGATAATTTACTGTGACGTCCGAGAATTCAAGGTTGCGGTAAACGGTGTGCACAGCCTGGAGTACAAACACAGATTTAAAGACCTAAGCAGTATTGATACCCTATCAGTTGATGGCGATATTCGTTTGCTGGATGTAAGGAGCTGGTAGCTACCATGACTGCCAAAACCCTCGAAATACAAAATGGCTTATCCGATTCTGGCCATGTCAAATCCATCTATCTTGCTTACACCACATTTTATATTGCTAAATTGAGCTCCTATAACATCAGGTCCTACTGGTGGTGTCAGGCCTGGCCATGCAGTGTGGCTACATCTACATTCAGAGGGACAGATGGGGCAATCACAGCTCACTGCCAGTGAGGCTCTGCACACTGGGCCCCTCTTATATCTAAGTGCCTAATATGCTTGCCGTCCCTATTAGCTAGTAATATGTAGTATATTATATACTACATATTACTATGCATATTCTCTGAGCTGGCCACAAAACTTGTATGGTCCCTGTTTTCTGGCACTTAAGTGTCACGCGACCAGTATGTCTTCCTGCTGGCACTGCATTAACCCCATTAGGAGCCTTTGCAGTTAAGGTCAGAAAAATATACTAATGGATGGCAAACACTACTTCCCCAATAACCCTCTTCATAATCAGTACTCTAACCTTTGTCAGAACTGATGACTGCATAGCATTTACTTAGCTCTCACTGCTTTAATCTCACTGCTTTAACTTTATGAAATGTATGATGCTGAACACAGCAGATAAACAGGCCAAAACCCCAAATTATGACAAAACAAGTGTTCTGCTCCAAGCAGACTTCTGCTAGTTGATTGGTACTCAAGTCCAGGGTGTGTGTGGCAAAGTGAGGTAGAAGTTGGATAGTTTGTAAAACCCTCTTGGATATACAGTGAATATATAAAACAAGCACCATCAAAGCAAAACCCATCCAGGAGGGTAATGTGAAAAGGTTGAGCTGCTGTGGAGACCGGCCCTCGTGCCTGCCTTTGTGTCCGAAGATGTGGGTCCATGAGCAGCAGGGCCAGGCACAGCTGTCTGCTAAGCCAGCCTGCACTAGCAGAATCAGCTCCTGTAACTTCCAGGATTTGACTGGGGCCCTAGGTAGTCTTTCTCCACAGGTCCAATCTTGTTACAGATGTCAAAGGTTTGGGTGTGGGGGAGAGGAAGAACTAATTTCGTCAGGTCATTGTATGGTAATAAACCATTGGATAGAATTCTGCCAGGGTTTAGGAGTATTCAGTCAATTTGCCCAGATATATGTACTCATGCATAGGAAACAATACGATCAGCAACCTTACTCTTTAGGAAGTACTCAAGGCAGCAGCTGGTAGTCCTTCATTTTCTTAAAATGCATATAGGGTAGTGGGTGGACTTGAGTAATTTATAGGGAGGTCAGGAGGCTCTAGAATTCCCCAGAGTTACTTCTTCATAAAGAATGTATTACTGAGGAAAAAATAAAAGCCCATTCATATAAAAGCTTATTTTCATTTCTATTTTTACACAAAGCTATTAAGACTGATTTTGAATAGATTCAGTCTTAGTTCTTAGATTCTGGTGTTTTTAAAAAGCTGCTGGAGACATTTCACTGTAGAACTTCCTAAGTTCTATCTCTAAACTGCAAAATGCCTTTTTGCTTGTCCTAATCCTGCATTAAAGTTTTATATTAGAATGAATGCTCCTCTCTGGAATAGTTCTTCCAGGTTGTAGATGCCTTCAATTCTGCTGGAACTCTCAATTTCTGCCTCACCTAACAGTTCTAGACAGAGAACTTCAAAAGCAGCACATCCCGCCCCCCCCCCCCACCACACACACACACACACACACAGAAAAGATGAGCAATGGGGACATCCACAGCCCCGAGTCAAACTGCACCGAGGAGGAGCTGCTCCAACTGTCACTCTCCCCCAAACGGCTGTCACAGAAACTCTTGCTGAATGCTGTTTTCTTGAGACCACTACTGTGGGTTGTAGTACTTCTAACCACAAACAGGAGGTGCTATAAGGAACAGCGAGTGACAGCTCGTACTTCAGAGAAGCATTCGGCCTCAGGTACTGAAATTAAACATGCCTGTCTCATCTGGAACAGCACTCAGGATAAAGACAAATACCAGTTTGTATAAAAAATACCATCCAATTTACTCCTTAGCAACTCTGTACAAAAGGCAGGAGAGGACTCTGTGGTATCCCAGACAGGCAGGATTTTGTAAAAACATTAAATATCAGCAGATGTGCAAGTACCAAAAGTAACATGGCACCACACCCCCATTAAAACATGAGAATGAATGTGAGCTCTTCCAGAGCACAGGCGGTGGGCGGATGTGCTTTCTGCCTCAGAAGTAGCTCTGCAGCGGCTCCCCCAGCACGGCCTCCAGCTGCTGGATGGTCTTCTGGCACTGATGCTCCACCTCTTCACACTCATCTAACAACAAAACCAGAATTAGAAGTGGGCCCGCAGCTGTCCTGCCTAATTACCACTGTTCTGTCTGGGTACAGAAGCACCTAGCAGGCTGTGACCTGAGGTGCTCTCTAACTGTCCCCACTCCTCACAGGTATGTTCATGCTCTTGGCTGCTGAAGAGAAGCAAGCCACAAGAAGGGGCCACACATTCGGATCCTAGCTTCCAAGGGACCCCATGCCCCAGGAGCTCTCCAAGACACCGGACACCAGACATAAAAGGTGTGCTTCTGGCCAGATGCACAGACAGTCAGATGCAAAAGCAGCCCTCCTTCCTCACCATCTCCAATTAATATGAGGGGCATTGGATGGTATAATGTAGAGGCACATCAATTAAGAGTGCTCCTGTTTAAACCAGCCATACCTGCCACTCAGTGCTATTATCAAAGTCTTGAGACAGGGTTTCTCTGTGTAGCCCTGGCTGTCCTCGAACTCAGAAATCCGCCTGCCTCTGCCTCCCAAGTGCTGGGATTAAAGGCGTGCGCCACCACCGCCCAGCATTATCAAAGTCTTAAAACTTTGTAAGCCTCTTGTTTCTTAGCTTCTTTTAAGAACAGGCAATGTAAACCCCACTGTGAGTACTGAGAAAGATTATGTCAGCACCTTACACTGAGCATCAGCATGTATACCCCATCATTCCAGTGGACAACTGACTGCCCTTAATGGCACAGACAATGGCTCCTATAAATACCTGAAGTTACTTCATAAACAGCATGTGACCTATATGAGCAGTGCCATTTCAGGGACTGTGCAGTGACAGCTTCCTGACTTGTGTCAGTGTTAGCTGCAGACTTACCTTCCATCAGTTCTGCTAGGAAAGGAATGGACTCTGGTAGCAGAACCATGTAATTCTCTCTCAGCTTCTCAGCCAGTGCCAAGACAGTAATCAAGGCTGCGAACCGCACCTGGAAGGAATCATCGTCAAGGAGGAGACCTCGTCATCTGTCCCTCACTGCTGCTCACTGCTGAGGCCTGACCCGAATGGAAATGGCTTTTTTACACCGAGTGCTCTTCTACACCCTCACTGTGGTCACTCAGTGTCTACCATAAAAAGAACTACTATGGGGCTGAAGAGATGGCTTAGTGGTTAAGAGCACTGACTGCTCTTCCAGGAGTCCTGAGTTCAATTCCCAGCAACCACAAGGTGGCTCACAACGGTGTGTAATGGAATCCAATGCCCTCTTCTGGTGTGCCTGAAGATAGCTACAGTGTACTCATAAACATAAAATAAATAAATGTATCTTTAAAAAAAAAAAGAACTACTAGGTAGCCATTTGAGAGCTATCTAGATTAAGGGTAGCCTACATAACAGTTTTCCAAACTGTGTTCTAGCACTGCAGCTCTGTAAAACATGAAAAAACAATATAAAACAAAAGATCACAGAAAAGCAGTAAGATGGCTCAGTGGGTAAAGGTGCTGCCACCAAGCCTCGTGTCCTGAGCTCGATCCTCAGGACCCACTTAATGGGGGAAGAAGAGAACTACCTCTTGCAGGTTGTCCTCTGACCCCCACATACACCACAGCAAGCTTATGCCCCCACCCTAATATATAAATGTAAAACAAAACACCACCACCTGCAAACTTAAGGGAGTCTTAACATGAACCTAGCTGGAGGTGTTGGGTTGCCTAGACTGCCAACCTAGACTGCAGTGCCTCTGGCGGTCGCTGCATGACCAAGACTCCACTAGGCTACTCTCCTTCCAGCACTGAACAAAAGGTGTTTCTCTCCACACACCTTGCCTATCATAAGCAATGCAAGTAGCTATGAGGTGTTAATAGGAGGCTACTGAGACAAAACAGCCCCCTTTCTAATTTGGAATAATTTTCATAATTTAATCAAGATTTTCATGACAGTAATCAAAATAAAATACTAAAATGTTTCTGCAACTATATGATAGATAGCTTTACTGTTTTTTAACTCCTAGAAATGTAATCAATTGAATGAATCCTACTAAAAAGTCTGCTTTGGGCTGTTTACCAGCGAGGCTCTTTCTTTTTTTTAAAAGATTTTATTTTATGTCCCCCAGTGAGGCTCTTAGTTTGATAGAGGCTATTTATTAATAAAACTGCTAGAAAATTTCAGGTAAGGAATTTTAACTTCACTCAAGGCTCCAAATAAAGGAGTGTTCTGTGCACACCAGAATCACTCATGTCAGAGCACAGTGACATAAAAGCAATGGCCTGGAGTTTTTACTATTTGACACTTAGAAGTATTCAGAAAGTATTTTAATGCTTATGCCTACTATACCTAGGTCATTGTGAAATATAGCTATTTATGAGAGCCTACAGAAGAAATAAGGAATTCTTTACTATACGTGTGTGTGTGTGTGTGTGTGTGTGTGTGTGTGTGACAGCTATGTGTGCACTTGTGTGCACATGCATCTGAAAGTCAGAGGCCAGTTTCAAGTGTTGTTCCTCAGTGCCACCACCTTAATTTTTTTCAGCAAATGTCTCATTTTTGCATGTAACTCCCAGATACATGCCAGTATGCTGGTATTTGGTTTTTTTTTCTCCTTAAATGACTTATTTATTTTTTATTTTATGTGCATTGGTATTTTGTCTGAGTGTATATCTGAGTAAGGTGTAAATAAGAGCCACTGGAACTGGAGCCATAAATAATTGTGAGCCACCATACATATGGGTACTGGTAATTGAACTTGGGTCCTCTGGAAATGCAGCCAACTCCTAAGTGCTGACCCATCTCTCCACACCCCAGCATGTGGCTTTTTATGTGAGTTCTGGAGATCAAACTTTGTTCATAGGCTTGCACAACAAGCATTTCATCAGCTGAGCCATCTTCCCAGCCCAAGAATTCTTTATAAAAGCTAGAATTCCATATTATACAGTATATCAGACCTTTAGTAGTACAGGCCTAGGGCCAGTCTCTCCCTGTCAGTGCCCTGGGCTGCACACCAAGATTCCATGGTAGGCATTTAGGCAACACCTAGGGGGAATGAATGCAGCATCCAAGACTGACTCCCAGTCCTCACCTTAGGGGAGGAGTCTCTTGTCTTCAGCAGAATCTGGTAGTTCAGGGGTTTCCACATGGAGTCATCTGCCATGGCCACAGAGAACTGTGCGATGCAGGGCACCAGGTGCTTTGTTACCCGTTCCTGAAACCTTTCTTCTCCTCCAAGCCTGTTTTCGAGCTGGGAAGACAGACATGTGGGCTGTCAGCAATAGGTCACATGTTCCTTGTGCCCGAACACATCCCTAGTGTGTTTCACCATCTTTAATAGCATTAACAGGCTCAAAAAGAAAGTTCTCCCCATGATAATCTTGTCTCTAGGGCCAACTTCTTCCCTCTAGAGCTCAAACAGCTGCAAAAGCCCTTAGCATCAACTTCTCCCTCTGGAAGACCTGGGGTGGTGGTACTTTCCTGTGGGAGTAGCCATGCTCAGCGAGGCTCCTTTGACAACAGTTAACACACCTTTTCTATGGATACACTGACAGCGAGACCTTACTTCTTTCCTTTGAAAAATTCCCAAGTAAAACTCAATGAACTCCACAATAAAGACAAGTTAAACCATGGAAAACCCATTTTTGAGTAACATTTCCTTAAAAGGATCCCTCTCCTTGAAAACACTGTATGACTAAGCCTCGCAAGCTATCATGATGCAGCATACACAAAACCAGCAAAGATGGATCCAGGAGGCCTCCGTGGCAGAAGGCCTTGCAGTGGGTTACCTGATCCACCAGGGGCATCATCAAGGCTTCCGCTCTCTCTTTACTCAGGAAATTCTGGGTGTCAAAAAGGAAGATCTTATACAAGCAGTTCAAGATAAACTGCAGCAACAAGCAGCACTTTTCGGGGTCACGTTCAGAGTCAAAGAAGGCTTCATCTGTACACAGGGAAAGAGTACAAATGCAAAACACTCAGTCCTGGTGCTTAGAGTCACTGTCACAATTACAACCAGGAGATTGTGGGAATGACCTAGAAGCTATAAAAGGCAGAACACCGAACAATGGTCTCCAGAGACGGGGCTTAAGTTGGGCAAGTTCAGTCACTTCAGCTAATTATTAGCAGAGGATAGACCAATCCAAACCTGGGGATGGAACCCATGACCTTACCTATATCAGGGAAGCACTCTACCTGTCTCCAACCCCAAATTTACTATTATACAGCTACTACCACTAATGAGTAATAATGCCCACTTTATCCTTTCTCCTATGTCGACTGTTTGTTCTAACACAATAGAAAATATGGCAGAGTGAAAGTTCACCATCCTTAGACCAAGGATCATGAGTCTTTTCTGAGCTCCAGGTCTTATGCTAATTGCTGTGTCAGACACATGGACAAGGGTGCCTTGGCCCAAAGGAGCTACCAACCTGTTTTGGAGATGTTTACTTGGTTCAAAGTATCAGCAAAAGGTTTCACCAAGTGGCCAGCAAACAGAGTGAAAAGGCCTTTCAATTTCTCAGCAATGCAGTTGGCCAGATTGTAGAATGTCAGCAGCCTGTCCTTTGGGGCATCTTCTGTCTTGGCCCAATCAAACAGCTACAACCAGGAGAGAACAGTGACATCATCTACTCATCCTGCCAGTGACAGTGAGCAAGACATGCAGGCAAGAAAGGCTCACCTTGAAGAAGAGAGGCCTGAATGTAACCTCTGAAAGCTTCACCACCATGGCCACTAGACAGTCAACGATCCAACTTTCCGTTTTCCCAACTTCCTCTAGATCATCCTGAAAACAGGACCTAATTAGCATGGACTAAATGCTTTGGCAAGGACAGAAGCCACATGTTAATTTTTATCTGGCTCTTGCACAGAAAGGGAACAACTTTGGGGCATGGGGAGTGGGGACCAGCTCACCTCTGCATGCTGTGCCCGGAAGTCCAGGGCTTCCAGGAAAAAAGTGGTTAGCTGAGACTGGTGAGATAAGAGCTCTTCCTTCTTCATCACCCCAATGTGCTCTTGTAAGATGCTCATAAATGGGCCCATGTGATGCTATCATGAATACAACAGAGAATGTTTGCCTTGTCTTAGAGCTCAGTGCACCCTCACAGAAGTGAATGATGCTATGCTCCCAGACATGAACATTTAACATTTCAGGACCACCTTCCCTCTCCAGAGTCCAACAGTCAACACTCACCTTCCAGTTCTTCTGGATCTGCTTCAAAGTCTTGCTAATGGCTGGCAGTAGGACTCGAGGTGAGAGCCCAGTGGCCAGGGTCTTTTTAAGAGCTGTTAGGCGGATGTTAGCCTGTGAGGCAGAACCCATTTCACTAGTGATTTTCTCTAGGTGAATCACCTGCAGGAACACGGAAAACAGTGACTGAGGGTATTGGACTATGCTGGCAGCCACACTCACAGAAAGGCTTGGTTATGGCATGCAGCCATCAAATGCCAGAGCAAATAATTCTTTTAATGCAAACTTATTGTCTGCAGATAGAACTGAGTAGATGACTCCCCTCACTGAAAGCCGATGAAGGAGGTGAATGCTGAGTGAAGAAGTACAAAGGACTCTCAGCCTCATGGCTTTCCTACAACTCAGGTCCTTGCTCACTAAAAGCAGCTGAGGAAGACTCCATCAGCTCAGCCCCCTTCCAAGAGACAGCAACTTTGAGTCCTTGCTGGAGACAGTAAATGTCAAGTCACCAGCTCACACGGTGAGTGATCACAAACTAGAACACTAGTAACCTGGTCCAGGATGGACTTCCATGGGTATTTGCAGTTAATACCACTTGCCCAGTGTGCTGACAGGCAACCGCTCACCTGTAAACAAAGACGCCCACTATACGAAACGCCTCACAGTTAAAGGAGCTTTCCCATCAAAACCACAGCCACGCTAACTTCCTAAATAACAGTGGGTAACTCTTCCTGCCCATCCTCAAAGATCTAAGGTAAATAAAAGCTGAACATTACATACAGCTCAAAGACAGACACACCCTCCTATATTGCCTGTTGGTTCTAAGATGAAGCAGAAATGACAATGGAAGAAAAAAAAGGTACATATTCAACAAACACACACCTCTGTTTGGAAACAAGAATCACATAATGAATCATGGAAAGAAACAAGCAATGAGCAAAGAAAGAGCCAGTAAGAAGACTGAATGGGTCAGACTGTGTCCCTTGCCACCCTGGGTAGCAAGTCATAACTAACCAAACCCTACCTGGGTCAGAAGACCATCCAGGTAGGGGCTGATGAAGTGTGGGAGAGTCTCAACGACTTTGTGCAGGGCGGCCAGGGCACTGAGTAGGCAGACCTCACTGTGGACCAACTCACTGGTGGTCTTCGTGGCTGTCAGCAGCAAAGGCATCATGCTGGCAAGAAGGAAAAAGTGCGTTAGAACAGCTTCAAGCCACAAACACTCAAGAAGGGAGATGGGACATGAAGAAAAATTCTCAGCCAGCTGTGTTTGCTACAACACTGTAACCCACAGTGTGCAGAACACTCCCTGTACACTTTCTACCACTCCATCCAAGAAATCCTTGGTACCAACAGTGCTGACGTGGTAACTGTGAAAAAGAATGTTCTTCAATGGCTGAACACGTGCTAGGTGTGTCAGGCTGTGTGCAAAGCACAAGGCCTGTAAAGAGAAACTGGGGGG
>JADRCD010186770.1:0-12554 GCA_019843815.1 Montemys delectorum | reverse complement strand
TGGAAAGAGAGAACTGACTCCACAAAGTTGTCCTATGACTTCCACACCAGCACAGTGGCAAATGCATCCTTCCCACTCATCCCTCTCCTCTCTCTCTCTCTCTCTCTCTCTCTCTTTCTCACACACACACACACACACACACATCTCACACACATACACCTCTCTCTCTTACACACACACACACACAGGCACATACACACTCACATGTATACACACAAACACAAACTCGCATACTCACACACACGTTTCTCTCTCACGCACACCTCTTTCTTCCTCCCTCTCTTCCTCTCCTTCCTCCCCCCCCCCCCACATCTAGGAGTGCTGGTGCACACCTGTAATTTCAGCCCAAGAATGCTGAGGCAGGAGAATTGAGAGTCTGAGGACAGACAGCCTGGGCTACAGAGCTCTTTGCAAACAGACAAGCCCCACAGCCCTGTGTTATGGGAACCAGTGCTTTTGCTTCGTGGCTGAGGGCCAGTCATCAGGGCACACCTCCTGATGCCCAGTCTGTCCCACTTGTCATTCTGCAGGTCAAGGCATTCCTTTTGGGGTCATCTTTGGTGGAACAGATTTAAATGAAGATGCCAATCACGAAGAAAAAAAGGAAGTCATGGGGAAAGTTCTGGAGGAAGCCAGGTAAGGCCACAGCTCTCCCAGTGGAAAGGCTTTCATCTGACCAGGGAAACCAATTCACACCATCACTAATGAGGCCCTTGCCAGGCATGGTGGTGCATGCTTTTAATTCCAAAACTTGGGAGGCAGGTAGGTGGATATCTGAGACTTCAGGCCAGCCTGATCTACATACCAAGTTCCTGGATAGCCAGGGCTACCTAGACAGACCCTGTCTCAAAACAACAGCAGCAGTACCAATAACAATAACAACCACAAACCGTAACCATTTGGGAAATTTTCACCAGTGAGGATTCTGTACTCTGGCTTAGTCCTCTGTTGATTCATTACTCCCAGCCACCCAGGACCAGAAAGCCTCCAAGAGCATGCATGACTCAATTGACTGCAGTTGATGCTTCTCTATGATGATACGCCATTAGTTCTATGAGAATAGTGTGGGAAGCTTTGTTCTAGATATTAACTGCCTGGGCACTTTGAGAGTGTAGTACACACACACACACACACACACACACACACACACACACAGGAAAAACACTCATACAAGAAAATCAAAATGAATAGATCTTTAATAAACAAAAACAAATACAATAACAACGAAAAGATCACTTACTGCCTCTGCAGAGGACCAGAGTTCCCTTCCCTGTATCCACATCAAAGTAGCTCCTGTTATAACTAAAGTACAAATCCTGCTCTATAGGAAAAGCACCCTCTTCTGGCCTCCATAGGTACTGCACTGACATATTGCAAACACACATACACACACACACACACACACACACACACACACACACACACACACACCACTTTTTAAAAAGGTAGCCTATGAGTATAAACTCCTAACTACTGTTTGCACATCCTAAAGACATATTGCCTTTCCATTAACATGGTCCGTGCTACGCTGTCCTATGGAAGAAAAGTAACTGTTTACTGAAAACACTATTGAACAAATCTATCTTACAGTATTATCATTAGGGTTGTTTATTGCATTGTTAGTAAAGCAAAAATTGATTTTTTTTTATTTGGAGGGTTATTGATTGAGGCCAGTAGGCAAGAGAGATGCATAACTCATGAATTTCTTGTCTGACACCATACAGCTCATGTTTCTATAAATGAGGTTATTGTGCTTGTCTGGCTTTATAGTGGGCATTTCATTTTTAATCAAACACCTTTCAATTGGTGTATTTTTTTTTAATTGGGGGCTGTGTGAATTTTTTTTCAGGATTTTAAAACTTTTTTTTTTTGGTTTTTCAAGACAGGATTTCTCTGTATATCCCTGGCTGTCCTGGAACTCACTCTGTAGACCAGGCTGGCCTTGAACTCAGATATCCGCCTGCCTCTGCCTCCCAAGTGCCAGGATTAAAGGTGTGCACCACCACCGCCCGGCTAATTTTAAAACTTTTATCCTGTACAATTATAGTATTTAATCTTAATTTTGGATTAGACTTTCAGCTTCTAATAGTTATGACCTAACAAGTGCTTAGTAATTATAAGTATAAAAATTAAATAAAGCGTATTTGAAAATTGTGATTATTTTGTTTCCAGGTACATTTTTAAAAGCTAATACTTATCACTTGTTACAATTTATTTTAAAAAACATGTGTTTTTTACTTCATGTGTATGGGTGTTCTCCTGCATGTGTGTCCGTGCACCATGTATGTGCAATGTTCTTGAAGGCAAGACGAGGGCATCATAGGAAGTGGAGCTGGAGTTACTGATGGTTTGGGGCTATTATGTGGGTGCTGGGAATTGAACCCAGGTCCTCTGGAAGAGCAGTGCTCTGAACCACTGAGCTATCACTCCTGCTTAGCCACTGTCTTCATCTTGGAGGGGACATCCGTTTCCCATGTATTTAACCCCATTGCTGAGGTTGGGCAATGTTAAGTGCTTGGGTGTGTTGAGTCTGATCCCAGCCTCTCTTTCGCTCTTGCTCTTCCCCTCATGTCTGACACGGTCTTAATCTTTGCACTTTGGAGAGGCGTCCGGGTGTGTCGCCAGTCTCAGCTCTGCATTCTCTACCTTGCATGGTTGTTGCTCGGTGCCAATGTATATGCGATTTGTGTTAGTTAGGGTCTCTGTTGCTGTGATGAGACACCATGACCAAAAGCAAGCCAGGGAGGAAAGGCTTTGTTTGGCTTAGGCTTCCACGGGGAGGAGGTTTGACGTAGGAGCGGATGCAGCCGCCATGGAGGGATGCTGCTGACTAGCTTGCTCCCTGTGACTTGCTTTCTTACAGAACCCAGGATCACCAGCCCAGAGCCAGGGATGGCACCACCTACAGTGAGCTAGTGACCCTCCCCCATCGTGTCACTAATTAAGAAAATGCCCTACAGCCCCACCTACAGCTGGTTCTTCTGGAGGCATTTTCTCAACTGAGACTCCTTCCTCTGCGATGACTCTAGCTTGTGTCAAGTTGACACGAAATGGGTGGAGACAATATCTGTCAGTCACCTTTCTCATTGCTGTGACAAAACACTTGGCAAAAAGCAACTTAAGGGAGGCAGGAAGGAACCAGGTGTGGTGGTGCGTACCTTTCATCCCAGCACCTTGTAGACATCTCTTAAGTTCAAGGCCAGCCTGGTCTACCTAGTGAGTTTCAGGCCAGCCAGGGCTACACAGAGAAACCCTGTCTTAAGGCAACAGCAGCAACAACAAAGATGTCTTGTGGCTTGAAATTTGAGGGTCCAGTCCATCCCGGTCCATCATGGTGAGGCGGCTGGTTACGTAGCATCCCCAAGTCAGGGAGCAGAGAGAGATGGATACTGAGGCTCCAGCTCACTTCCCTATCACTCAGCTCGCAGTTCCAGCCCTTAGCATGGTGCTGCTCATACGGTGGGCTTTCCCAACTCTGTTCTTCTAATCTAGAAACTCCCTCCTAGGTTTGTCATAGAGATTTGTCTCTTAGATGATTCTGGCTCCTGTCAAGATGGTGACTGATATCAACCGTGACATTTACCGAGATCAAAACAGAGAGCGCATTCTGTGATTGTCACAGATTTACATGAGTGCAATTGTATGTATGTATGTATGTATGGCTAATCCATCAAGCTACCGTCAGGTGCCATTGATCGTGGAACTGTGTGTTTTGTTTATACCCTTTCCTACTGGCTTGATTTAAAAAAAAGGCATTTTTATAGGATTCCTGTGCCAGAGATATTGTATACCATTCCATTAAAATGTAGCCGTTACGCTCTTTTTGAGGCAAAAGCAGTCTTTTTAAAATACCTATATTAACTCCTCAGGCATGTGTGAGCATGTTACAGCTCTCCTGTGGAGGTCAGAGAGCAACTTGAGGGAGCTGGTTCTGTCCTTCCACCATGTGAATTTCAGGAGCTCAAACTTGGGTGGCGGTGCTTGGCAGAAAGTCTCTTCCTGCTGAGCCATCTTTGCTGGACCGACAAACACGATCTTAAATAGAGCCTCGGCATTTTCTCAGCACTAGAGCCCTTAGGACTTGCTGGCTCTTCTATTTTTCTTTTAATTTATGTCATGTATAAGCCTGAGTGTCTGTCTATGTACTACATGCTTTTTTTTTCGTACTTTCGAGACAGGGTTTCTCTGTATAGCCCTGGCTGTCCTGGAACTCACTCTGTAGACCAGGCTGGCCTCGAACTCAGAAATCTGCCTACCTCTGCCTCCCAAGTGCTGGGATTAAAGGCATGCACCACCACTGCTCAGCGCACGTGCTTTTTTTTTTTTTTAAATGAAAGGTTTATTTATTTATTTATTTATTTTTGTATGACTACACTGTAGCTGTCTTCAGACACCCCAGAACAGGGCGTCAGATCCCACTACAGATGGTTGTGAGCTACCATATGGTTGCTGGGATTTGAACTCAGGACCTTTGGAAGAGCAGTCAGTGCTCTTAACCTCTGAGCCATCTCTCCAGCCCTGTACCCCATGCTTTTAACATGTAGGTATTTTCATTATTGTGCAGGCACCCGGGGCAGGTGCTGTAGCACACACAGATTCTCTCGTCACGCTCCTGTACCATGTACCTCTAGCCCTGGAGTGTTCATTGCATTAGGGATTAACTATGTCACCTACTGAATTTTGTTTTCTGCCTTTTCTATTTCCTAAAGATGTAAGCGCAGCTGGGTGGTGGTAGCGCATGCCTTCAACCCCAGCACTTGGGAGGCAAAGGCAGGTGGATATCTGAATTCGAGGCCAGCCTGGTCTATAAAGCGAGGTCCAGGACAGCCAAGGATGCACAGAGAAACCCTGTCTCAAGAAGCAAAAACCAAACAAAGAAACACATGCCCAAAAGAACAAACAGAAACCAGTAAATGTATGTTAGTGTGCATGCCACGTGCATACAAGGGTCAAGGAGGTATCCGATCCCATGGAGTAAGAGTTACGGGCACTCATGAGCCGCCTCACGTGGGTGATGGGAACTGAATCCCAGTCCTCTGGAAGAACCAGAAACGTCCTTTAACTACTGAGCGATCTCCCCAGCCGGGGCCTTTGACTTTTAATCTCTGCTTCCCCTGCATGATTCCAATGGAACAAGAGAAATGAAGAGGGTTTGGGCATCGTTGAGTTTATTTCCCAGGTCCCAACTTTTTCTGGTGTGGGTGAAGATGGAGCCGAACGGGCAGCGACCCGAGTCATGACACCGGATGGAACTTAGAGCTGTGTCCTCTCCGCCTTTCATGGGCTGTGGGAAGAGCTGGGTCTTCCTGGCGTTAATTGTATTCCAGCCTAATTGACTGGTTATCTCTATCCACGGACTAGGTTTGCCGTGGCTTTCACCGAGGCAATGAAGGACTCAGCGCAGGCGCAGTGGGTATGTATTCCTCCCTTGTCCTTTCGGTGGGGCTTGGGGACGGGAAGGGGAAGTCAGACTGTCGTGGTGTGGCTCAGCTGGGAACTGCATTTCTCCAGAGAAAGTTCAGTGCAGAACAAGTCTTTTTTTTTTTTTTTTTTTTTTTAAATAACATATGTTTTAAATCTTGTGGGTGAAGTCAAGTCCTACTTTTTTTCAAGACTGGGGTTTCTCTGTGCAGTTCTGGCTGTCCTGGAGCTCGAACACAGAGATCCAGCTGCCTCTGCCTCCCAAATGTTAGGATTAAAGGCATTTGTGACCACTGCCTGGCTGTCCCTCCCTTTTAACACTATTCTTTTTTTTTTTTTTTTTTTTTTTTGGTGGAAAGTGGCAGACATGTTGTTTGTTTAGCTAGTGATCAGGCTTTTATCTTAACCCCAGTGGAGGCTGGGAAGATGTATCGCTCAGTGGGTTGTTGATGCTGCCCTCTAAGCTTGATGACCTGAGTTCGATCCCTAGATTCCACAGAGGGCAAGGAGAGAACTGACTACCTCCAGTTGTCTTCCACTTCCACACATGGCCCACAGCATGTGCACACACACACACTCAAACAAATAAGTACATATGGCCCTCCCACACCCCCAAACAAATAAATACACATGGCCCACAGTATGTTGCACATACCCCTCCCAAACAAATACATATGATAAAAAACCAAAACCAATGACTAGTGCTTCAAACAACTTATTGACTATCAGCAGTGAAGTCCAATTCTGAAGCAAAAAGCTTCAGTGGCAGGGGGCAATCGTCTGAAAGTGAGGTAGGCAAGGTGGCAGCTCAGGTTATCACATTAGCCTGGGGCAGCTCAGATAGTCCTCTTCCAGGAATAGTCCCAGGCATTCGAAACAAACAAACCTTGAGGGACTGGAACTGGAGAGACAGCTCATCCACAAGAGCACTGACTCTGCTTCCAGAAAACTCAGTTTTGGTTCCCAGCACCCACATGGCGGCTCACAACCATCTTTAACTCCAGTTCCAGGGGATTTAATGCCCTCTTATGACATCTGCAGTTTACAAGTGTGCACCTTGTATACATACATACGTACATACATGCATACATACATACAGGCAAAACATACCTACATAAATGAACATAAAATAAATTTAAAACAACTGTTTTTTTGTTTGTTTTTGTTTTTGTTTTCGAGACAGGGTTTCTCTGTGTAGCCCTGGCTGTCCTGGAACTCACTCTGTAGACCAGGCTGGCCTCGAACTCAGAAATCCGCCTGCCTCTGCCTTCCAAGTGCTGAGACTAAAGGCGTGTGCCGCCACCACCCAGCCTGTTTTGTTTTGTTTTGTTTTGTTTTTTAAATTAAAAAATGAGGGCTCACCAGTTAAGAGCAGATACTTCTCTCATAGAGGACCCGAGTTCAGGTCCCAACACCAGCATCAAGTAGCTCACAACTGCCTGTAAGTCCAGATAATAGGACATCTGACGCCCTCTTCTGGCCTCCATGGGTACCTGCACTCATGTGCACTTACACAGTCACCCACACATGTACATATAATTAGAAACATTCAATTTTTTTTTTTAACATGGTAAACATTAAAGAAGGAAAACACCACTCGTGAAGTGAAGTAGCTGAGATGGCTTGGCTTCTGCCAGATGAGGATACAGGAGGCACTAACAGAAACCTAACAAAAGATGAGATTAACTTGTTTCCACAGCTTAAAGGCCGGGGGTGGGGGGTGGGGGGTGGGGGGGGGGGAGGGCGTAGTTATTACATTTGAAAGCGAAGCTGTCTTTAATATGAATTTTTGTACAGGGTTGTGGGTGGATTTTCCAATAAAGTTCAGCCCAATGCTTTTATTTGATTCGATTTCTTCTCAACTACAAATGTGTAAAAATAATCGAACGGTGTCTTATTCGGCTGCATTTATGGAATTCTTTTTTTTTTTTTTTTCGAGACAGGGTTTCTCTGTGTAGCCCTGGCTGTCCTGGAACTCACCCTGTAGACCAGGCTGGCCCCGAACTCAGAAATCCGCCTGCCTCTGCCTCCCAAGTGCTGGGATTAAAGGTGTGCGCCACCACTGCCCGGCATGGAATTCTTGTAGGTAGATCTTTGAGGAGACTTTGATCCATGCACTGTGAAAGGTAGATGCTGTGTTTTGAGCGATTCAGTTTTCACCTCGATGGAGGAAAAGGCGGCTTTGGTTTTTAATTTTATGTGCTCTGTTTTGGAAGCAGGCTTGACTCAGGCTGCAGTTTGGTTAATCTTACTTAATTATTCCAAATCCTGACCAGATATCAGTAATCCTAGTTTGAAAGATAAGATTACTGGTGCTTCTACTTCCCTGAGGCTTTCTTTCCTCCTCTTCCTTTTTTTTTTTTTTTTTGAGGCCCGGTCTTACTATGTAGCCCTGGCTAGCCTGGAACTCACTATGTACACCAGGCTGACCTTGAACTCAAAGAGGTGGGCCTGCCTCAGCCTCTTGAGTGCTGGGATTAAAGGTTTTGAAGTCACCACCATGCGTGGCACTTTGTGACTTCAAAAGAGAGAATGTAGAGGCAGCAGAGATGGCTCAGTGGTTAAGAGCACTAGCTGCTCTTGCAGGGGACCCAAGTTCAATTCCCATTATCCTTATGGCAGCTTGTAATCATCTATACCTCCAGTCCCAGGAAATCCTATGCCCTCTACTGGCCTCTGTGAGTACTGCATGCACATTCTCTCTGTCTCCCTCCTTTTCTCTCCCTCCCCCCACGGAGACTATTTTTAAAAGGAGAGAATATGAACATATATACATACCATGTATGTCAATGTGCTTTTAAGCAAAGAATCCAGTTCAAAACTTAAAACTGCATTTTTTTTCCTCCACCTTCACTTAGAAAGGTAATTAAGTTGGGTGTGGTGACAAGCTAATCCCAGAGCAGTCTTGCTACTATTCTCAGTAGAAATATACTTTTCTAGTACAAGTAGGGAAAGTCAAGATGTCCCTTTCAGTTCCCTTTTCTACGCAACATTAATTAAACTGGCAACTGAACTCTGTCACGGGAAGAAATGGCCATACCGGGAGACTTGTGAATTTCTCTATTCATTCATCTCTCATGGCTGTTTCTCTGGGACCTAATGAAAACCTAAAAGTCTCAGAACTGAAGCTGCTTTTTATGGTGATATTTTAAGAGGAAGGGGAGAGCATTAAGTTTCCCTTTTAAGGCTCTTAAGAACTTATTACTTAATTTGACTAATTATTTGATAGGAAAAGCCAGCATCCTGTAAGGTACATGTTCTAAAATAAGCATGGCTTTGTAAGAGACCCATTTTTATAGAATACTACTAAAACCAAAATGGCATGGGAGGGGGCACGACAAGGTTAGGAATGGGCTCAGCTGTAGAGCACCTGCCTAGAATCAACCAGGGAGGGGCTTGGGCTTAGTTTAGAGGCTTTAGAGGTGGCACAGCCCTTGGATGAAGGGTCAGAGGGTGGCTCAATGGTGTAGCAGTTGTCTCTGATCTGGGAGCATCGAAAGACAAGGGCAAAGACAAAAGAAAAGATCAGATCACAGTTACAAAAAGACCTCTCCCTCTCGGGTTAATATAAAAGGCTAATCTTCTGATATTAAACTTTCTGCAAGTGGAAACTACATTAAGAGTTCTTGTAATAGATGCAGAGTCTAAGGCTCAAAGAGTCTAAGGTTCAACGCAGGCAGCAAAAATAATGACTTTGATTTGAAATTACAAAAAATGACTTCCGATTGTAGCTTTCTTAAAAGAAATTATATAATGGTTACAAATTGCTTAGAGGAAATCACCACCCCTACACACATGAGGCTCACACATTGTATCAATGCAGATCACACACACACTGTATCAATGCAGATTACACACAGATTGGCGCTTCTAAAGGAGGTCCTTTACCCTCCTGCTCTTTTTTCATATAAATCTCTTAGCAAGCAAGGAGAGACAATAACAAGGTAAAACAAGGCCGGGGCTTCACTGTGAAAACATACATGGATGCGAATGGAAGGCATTTATAACTGGGCTATGTGTAGTTCAGTAGATCACAGGCCCCTTAGCAGGTAGGGAACCTCCAGTTCTATCCTCCAGCCCCAGAAAACCGTGGTGGTGTTTCTCTGTAATGCAAGTACTCACAAGTGGAGATTCCCATCCTCAAGGTCATCCTCAGCTACCTAGCTTGCTTGAGGCCAGCCCCAGCTACTGGAAGCTCCCCCTTTTAAAACAAACAAACAAACAAACAAACAGAAAGCTTGAGATGGGGATATGGTCTAGCATGGGAGGCCTTGAACCTGAAGATGAAAGGTCTAGAACCCTGGCAAAAGCTGGACTTGGGGCATGGCACAAGATCTATGGAGACATGTCTGTCCAGGTACTGAGAGACATGAGGTACATGTCTGGAAGGTACCGAGAGAGTTCTTGCTCTGAAGCACTGAGTTCCCTAAAGGCCACAGCCCATGTTAAGGGTTCACCTAGTATGGCTTTTGAACTTGTTATTATTCTCTCATTTATGTGCTAGTGAGGTCTAGGATGCCATGGGATAAGTTGTCCGTCTCCGCTTCCCATTTTATGTTTGGTTTTGTAGATGGTCTCTGTTGTCTTCCTTAAACAGGAGATCTCGTTTTTGTTTTGAGGTAGGGTCTTGATGTATCCCATGCTGGCCTCAGACTCAAGGCAATCCTGCTTTACTCTCTGAAGTAATACAATTAGAGGCACACGCTACTGTGCCTAGCTGAGAAGTGATTTTTGAAATACTTCCTTATTAAGGGCTTTCAAGTTCAAGGGATTCTTCCAGCAACATCTGTATCAGCTGGATGGAACCTTAAGTAGGACAGGGAAGGCTTTGGTGGGCCAGTGGTTCAAAAGGTTAAATTAAAATGGCAGTGTTGAGGTAAAACCCAAACTGAAGTGAACAGCTCTGTTCTGGAGTAGAAGCTACTCTTCCTCATACCCATGGCTGGTTCCCTGTCTTCCCATGGAGTGTCTGCCTGCCTGGGCTTTGTCACCATAACTTGTTCCCCAACCTGACGGATAAGTTTGAAGACCAGGATGTGGGCTGCTTATAGTGTCAGAGCCTTGCTTTGTTAGCGGTGGTGCTGTGGCCCACATATGTGTGTGTGTGTGTGTGTGTGTGTGTGTGTGTGTGTGTAGAGTGTGTATGTATACACATGTCAGAATGATGACCTCTGGCTTCAGGTGTCACTTCCTGCCTTCATCAGAATATTTAGGTCACAAGATAAAAATATACACAGTGTGGGTCCCCACTGCTCACATCCAGAGTTCTCTATTTGGACCACAAACATCAACATTTGAAAGTCTCCTCTGCTATGGGACAGAGGATTCCTTGCCCCTCTAGAGCTCCTGCCACCTCTGTCCAGACATTTAATGAGCACTAGCCCCTTATCTCTGGAGAAGTGGGCTTTTTGCCATATAGCAGCACTTGTGTGCTTTCATCAGAGAACACTACAAAGAATAAGAAGCTGGGATCTTGGTACAAAGGGAGAGGAAGAGGATAGAGAGAGGAGGAGAGAGGAGACAGAAAAGGAGACAGCTGCCTCTGCTGGGATTCGGGGAACATTGAAGGCGCTGCCTGGTCTTGAGGTCAAACTGTCCTGCCACTGGCTGCCACCTGTGCTTTTTGGATCTCCCCACCCCCCACTTCCTCCTTTTTCTCTATTCCCCTCTCCCCTTTTTCTTCCCTCTCCTCATTCTCTCTTTGTCCTCCCTTCTTTCCTTCCTTTTTTGTCCTGAGGGATGGGGAATATATACCCTTTTCCACTTGGGGACAAAGCACCCCCAAATGGCACTTGTCCACCCACCTCTCCTTCAGCGACAGGTACACTCCTGGGCTTTGGTGACTCTCCTGCTGATAGCCCCTGCATTAAGCCCGATTTCTTTCTTGTTCTTCTTAAGAGACTCTCTGATATCACGGCAAAGCCCTTTAGCAATGGAAGTAACTCTGTTGTCCTAACAAGCCATGTGTGGGTGACTTAGAGATGTTTCCAAAAGGGTAATTTAATTATCTTGGTTTCTGAAAGTAAAGAATGGTGGGACCATCAAATTAACTCCCTATCTTTCTCTTCCCTTTTTAAAAGCCACATGCAACTGGGAAGATCTTTGTCCAGAGTCAAGGTAAGAACTTTTAAATATATCTATAAAAATAAATAAATAAATAAATAAATATATCTATAAAATAGATTTAGTATATTTTAATATATACTATATGTATATATAATTTAAAGTATATATATATATATATAAGACATATACAATTTATTACGTTTGCTTTACTCATCTGCGTTCATGTTCCACTGGACACACATGGAAGTTAGAGGACAACTTTCAGGACTTCTTTCTCTCTTGGAACTTACTCCATAGACCAGGCTGACCTTGAACCCAGAGATCTGTCTGCCTCCGTCCTGAGAGCTAGGATTAAAGCTGGGAGCTACCACCACCTGACCTTTTTTTTACCTCTCTTTTTACCATAGTCCCAAGGACTGAAGTCAGGCTTGGTGGCAAGCACCTTCCCCTACTGAGCCATCTTGCTGGCCCCTAGGATACTCGATATTTTAAGAAAACATTGGCTGCTGAGAGAATATAGCCTCTGAGTGGTATTTAGAATAACCAGAGAGGATAAATTTCTGTTGCTTTCTAACTTTAAAATAAAAGAGAGATGGAAAATATTATAAAACAATAAAGAAAAATACAGATGACCATACATTCTATCAGTGGCGATAGACTCCACTGTCTCTTCCTGTGTGTTTTATTTGGTTTTTCTTTCTATAGACTCTCTAACCCAGGTTGGCCTTGAACTCCTGGCCAACCTATCCTCTAGCCTTATCTGGGATTACAGGACTGAGCTTATATAACAACTGAGGCAAATCTTTGCCTTGATCTGGAGGCTATGGACTCTTCTGTCCCACACCATTCTCATCCCCTCCTGGTAGTAACCTGTGACAGTGACACACAGCTCTCTTATCTGGTTCCACTGACCCTTACAAGCCACTGTCTTCGAGGGCAGAAGATGGACAGAGGGGTCCAAAGAAGGACCTAGGACTGATTTCAGTTAGTGTAGTGGCCGAGGCAGGGAGCACTGAAGTGTGTTGGCCCCCTAGGCCCCTCTTGGTTTCATCACGTCACTGGGACTC
>JADRCD010186768.1:0-26517 GCA_019843815.1 Montemys delectorum | reverse complement strand
TGTGTGTGTGTGTGTGTGTGTGTGTGTGTGTGTGTGGGTCAGGTGGGGGTGGTCTGGCTTAAAGTATAGAATATATGATAGAGCTGAAATTCCCTTTGTGGTTCCTAGGGGCTCCCTTTCATTTGTTTTTCTGGGAAGAAGTGGGCAGTGATTCTCTAGAAGAGCTTCTGGCTTTATCTAGCTACTTCTCAAATGGATGATTCTATGATGTGCTCTTCCATAAGCAGAAGCAGGAATTCACTGTGCTGAGTGAATGATTCTCCCAAGTAGTGCAGACTGGGCCAGCTGGTTTACAGCATGGAAGAACTGGAGAGCAGGTCAGAGAATGGGAGAGGGAGTGAGGTCACACGGGGAAGTGGGAAGGGAAAGCTCCAGGTCAGACAGCATGCCATAAAGAAGAAAGGCAGCAGGGGAAGGTGGGAGGTGGTGATGGTGGGGAGCCACCCTCTGAGTCGCCCACCCTCCTCGACCCCTTCCCCTTCACTTTCATCACAGTGCACACCCAGAGGTACAGGGGCATTTGCTGGAAATGATAGTTCCCCTGCCCCGGGGGAAACTGACCACTGACAAGCAATGTGAAAAAATTTCTCAAGTATCCCAATGCCAATGTCTACTGCAGATAACCAAAAATGAGGAAGAATTGAAAGTTTCAAGAAAGCGAACTTTCCAAGATTTAAAAAAAAAAAAAAAGAAAAAGAAAAAAAATTACTTCTGCTCTAAACACTTTCTCTCAAAGGAGAATACTTGTGATGAGAAATATCCAGACATGAGCACCTTCCTTGGTAAGTTCTTCCGTGAGTCCATCTGCCCGGGATAGCATAATCACATGCATTCTGTAGATTGTTCATTCGTATGGCTAAAGCGCTGGCTTCCTGAGCTGAGAGAAGAACCAGGTGATGGTAGCAAACACATAGCAAAACAATTAAGACTAGAAACGGGGCCTCGGGGAGCTCAGGTCAGAAAGGACAGCCAGTCAACAACCACAAACACACGAAAAGAGAGAGAGAGAGAGAGAGAGAGGGAGAGATCATTTTACCAACTGTGGGAGTGGTGGCTGCGCTCAGTGAATTAGTTGATGATATTGAAGAAGTGCTTTCAGCTCGGGCTAAGGGTGCTATCGGAGGAGGGCTGGAGGAGTGTATGGGTGGGCTAAAAGGTCGGGACTGTAGAGAGAAGAGAAGAGAGGGGAGTTAGACACAGACAGCTATAATACTTCTGCTCAATAGTTTAAAATATTTATTGCATTTTATTTAACTTGTGTTCATGTGTGTATACATGTCATGGAGTGCACATGAGGGTCAAATAACAACTTTTCCCAGTGTGGGCCACAGAGATTGAAATCAGGTCTTGGCAGCCAGCGCCAACATCACTGAGCCATCCTGCCAAGCCTGGTTTCTGTATCTTTATTGGCTCTTAGCCCTGGATATAAAAACCCAGGTTCTTGAAAGCCACAGCAGCAATTTTCACTGGATGGGTCTGTATTTACACAAAGCCAATGTGCTGGCTCTAGGGGAAGGGACCACAAGCCCCAGCTTGTGAGCTCAGTAGGTGCTCTGGCTCACATGTGGTGTCTACAGGTACTATAGGACCTAAATGGGAGCACTCCTACATAAAGAGGTTTCGAGACAGCATCTGAAGGTTATGATGCCATTCGTTTCATGATCGTTGTACAGAGGTCAATGAGATTTACTTCTGCTACAAGCTACTTAACTGAACCACTGAGAAGACCATTCCCACACCTCGATCTTAGGATGAAATTTAAGGAAGTAACGAACTGTAGCCCATCGGCAGGGTACCTACCATTCTACATTTATGTCGCTGAATCTCTGCTGCTGATTTATCTGGCTTCTGGGGTCAGAAGCCAAAATTGCTTTTTAATATTTGTTTGTTTGTTTATTTAATATATATGAGTGCTGGGTCTTCTCACACCCCAGAAGAGGGCATCAGATCCCATTACAGATGCTTGTGAGCCACCATGTGGGTGCTGGAAATTGAGCTCAGGACCTCTAGAAGAGCAGTCAGTGCTCTTACTTAACTGATGAGCCATGGCTCCAGCCCAGGAACCATTTTTCCCTCTCTCACAGTTTTCTAGTAACTAAGAATTATTGTAAAAAGAATTCTCTCTCTCTCTGAAGAGTCACATGACTGGCCATGACTATCGGCGTTTGCCTCCAGCTGCTGCCTCAGAGCTGACGGCCCAAGCACTCGATTCCTACCATTGTAGAATTTGGCTTGCAAGCTGGGAGAAATCTGAGGAGGGTATAAAAGGCATCCTCACACAGCAGCTACTTCTTTTTAGCTGGCCCCTGTAATGGTCATTTGTACAAGTGCTGTACTGCTTAGACCCGATGTTGAGATGATCCCTGTCAAGGGACTTGGGGATCTCATTCTGAGAAAGCTAGGGCAGGAAGGAACATACCACATCTCCAACTCCAGGCTTTCCTGGAGGTAGCTTTGGCCGGGATGGAGGCCGGGGAGGAGGTGGAGGTGGAGTGGTGCTGCTGCAAGGAACTAAGGGGGTGGCTGGCCGAGCAGGAGAAGACGCACCTGGAAAACAGACTGTCATTAGAGAAGCAGCAGGAAACACAGGCAGCCAGAATTCAGCAGCATACGGGGCAATGTCTGGCATGGATACGATTTTTTTTTTCTTTTTTCTTTGCAGTTACTATGCTAAAACTTTTGCACAACACATTTCTTTTTCTTTCGATAAAGAAAAAAGATCCTCAGTTGAACTATGGTTGATGGCAGAAGCTGAAGCTCAGTACCATGTTGTCATATGACACCCAGTGAAAGGTAAATCCTTGATAGAAGGTGAACTTGGGGGACTCTTGGCTGGCCAGGAGGGGAGCTTCATCTTGATCATGGACACAAGGGACTTATGATACATTCTTTTGTTTTTGATTTACAGTCAGAATTTATGTCCAAGTTGAAAAGGGAAGTTTCAACTCAGAGGAAGCTGAATGCTTTTTTCCACACTAGATTTTTCTTTTTTAAACACAGGTAGAGAATTAGGCTGTTGACTCGATGTCAACCCCGAGTGCTAACTTTATCACTATCTCATATACTTGTCATGAATAAAGGACACGAGTCCTTTGTGTGTTGAATCTTTATAATGGAAACACAGCAAGTGCATTGAACAGACTGTCCCAGGGGCAGGGGGCTGTTGACGTAGGGATTGTTATTTATTGTCTCTTTGGTGGTTTTGGAATGTCTCTTGGATTTACTTTTCTGGCTGTCCATGACAAGCGTATGAAACACGGGTGACACACAGAGGCTGGCATGCACACCAAGCATGGTGCTCAGGGACCTGTCTATCTCCAGTCATAAATGCATGGAGAACTACCTGGCCCCAAACCTTGGGAGGTGAAACTGATGCTCAGACAGTCTTGTTCAGAACTGTTGCTTGGTTAGAAACAGTAGCTTGTAAAGTCATGCCAAGGAAATTCCAGGAAACCTTGCTTTAGAAAAATACTTCTCTGCCTCCACATCTCTCCCTAGCTCCCTCCACAATCCTACCTCTACAAGTCTACCTCCAGCTGCCTCCACTTCTCCCGTTTCCACAGTCTCCATTCCCCAAGTTGCCTCCACATCTACCCATCCCACCGGCACAACCTCCACCCTTCTCCACCCACTTCCTTTACACAGCAAAACGTAAAACCCATACCACTCGGGTCCTCGACCATCACCTCAGTCCAGATTTTGAGATTCTCAAAGAACTCTGAATCTGAGAAGCCAAGTCCATCTCAGAATCAGTTTTCATCTCAAGAGAGCATCTGGGGAGGGGGGCAAGTCTTGCTTCTCTTGCTTAAGGAGTAGAATCTTGAGCTTTGCCTCTGCACTGCTTATACCACCTAAGTGTGGAGACACTGTTACTGCCCCTCCTCCATGCCCTCACACGCCTCCCTTTCCGCCACCAACTGCACACATTAATTCTACTCTTACTCTTGCTTCAGTTGGCAGGATCCTTGCTAGTACTTTACATATGTGGCATTATCCTCATGCTTAGCTTTGAGAATTGGCCTTCTTCACATCTCAGTGAAGACTGAAGTTCTTTTAGTGGCATGTCCATAATCATAAAGCACAAATGGTGTGTTTAACTCCAAAGGATATACGTCTCCTGAAGCCTTAGCTAGACTATGGACTGCTACAATTTGCATACAGTCTGCCTCCCTCCCTGCACCATGACATCTTGCACACATCTCTCTTAATCTAAATGTTCTTAGTATTTGGCGAATATTCTCTTTAAAAATGAAGTGTGTTTGACAGGCCCACTTACAAACGTTTCTCTTGAGTACTAAGTAGATGTTATGCCTAACATATTTTTAGAAGACAGGAGCAACAGTGTAGAGATAGACATATGTTCTTAAACAGCAGATCTTTGTAGGAAGTTTTCATAGAACTTTTTTGGGGAACAGGGGTGTTTCATTCAGCTTTAGGACTTTCTTTTGCTATAGGAGTATTCCAAATGTTTGTTCATGTGTCTTTAGTCTGACTCGAGCTCAGGCAAACACAAGCTTCAGAAGAGAAATTCAACACCCCCTTTTAGTAATGCTTGGGCTGAGGACTGTCACCAGGGCCATATGACTGAGTGAAAAGGCTGAGTTCTGGCTCTGATGCCTTTTTCTGAGCTATGATTGGGATCTTTACCTCTCGGAGACTCAGCTTTTGTGTCTTCAAAAAGTTATAAATGTTCTACCTTGCAAAGTGCTTATGACAACTCAAACTGAATGAGCTTCTGAGTTTGCTAAACTCTAAGATGCTATCTAACACAAGGCCATTGATACTGCACGTGATGCTAAAGATTGTCTTTTGATGCAGGTGTAGCCAAAAGTAAAACAAAACCTGTTATTAAGTTGAAAAGATAATTGTTTTTCCTTTATAGACTATTTGTTTAAGTCACATTTTTCTTATTGAAGCAATAGGATTGATAGATTATGCAGGTAGATGGTATAGAAGCCAAAGGACACATTGGTTAATCTCTGCTGGCAAGAACCAGGAGATGTGAAGGACCGATGAGGATCTAACAACTGAACCAGTGCTCCAAATGCTTCTGTGACATTCCTCATGGGTTTCAGGTACTATGGCTGCAGGATCGTAGTTGTATTTCTCCATCCTCGCTGATTTTCAATCATCCTTTCATTTTACCCTTAGTTAGAGTTTACTCTCAAGAAAGATGATGTGACATACAGTGGGAAATCTACTGTTTAAGACATAAGTTGTGCTACCAACGTTGGCAACCCTCACATGCTCCTGGCCCATTTCCTGCTCTAAACAGCACTTTTATCAGTTTCTCAAGACCACAGATATATGTGTTGTGTCTCTCCCTTTGTGTCTGTTTGGAGGGGGTTGGGGGCAGTGGAGGCAGCTGACAGCAACTGGTAGAGGCAGAGGTCATGGACTCCAACAGATCTTCAGCAGATCCTACTCATAAGGTTTGTGGGTAGGACTGAGTTACCTCTTTGAGCTTTGGTTTTTGGCCTGCCAGATGGAGCTAATCACGATTTCCCTAAGATCAGCAATTAATTTGATCAATTAACCTTGCTCTGTCTACTTTTATGTCAACTTGACACAAGATATTGTCATCTGAGAGTGGGGAATCTCAACCAAGAAAATGCCACCATAAGATTGGGCTGTAGCCAGGCCTACATGGGAACCCTCTGCCCATTTTGTGAGTACCACCCTGGGCCAGTGGTTCTCCTAGGTTCTATACAAAAGCAAGATGAGCAAGCCATGAGTTGTAAGCCAGTAAGCAGCATCCCTCCACACCTCCTGGGTCAGCTCTTGTCTCCAGGTTCCCACCCTGTTTGAGTTCTTGCCTTGGTTTATCTCAGGACATGTAAGCCAAATGAACACTTTCCTTATCAAATTTCCTTTCATCATAGTGTTTCATCACAGTGACAGTAAGTCTAAGAAACAACCTTAGGTTGTATATGTGTGTGTGTGTGTGTGTGTGTGCGCGCGCGCGCATGCGTGTTATTTTGAGTAATATGGTTTGGCAGTCTGTTAGTTTCCTGAGCTGGGACATGTCCCTCTGAACCTAACTCTTACCGTTCCCTGACTTCCACACTTGCTGCAGGCCCGCAGAATGCTTCCAGAACACCACATAGATGCCAAGGATAAGCACCTGCACTTCAGTGAAGCTATGCTCTATGTGAGGCTTAGAGACTTTTTGCTTGAAAGAAGTTAAGGCTATTGGAGCAAATTATTGGGTGCCAACTTTCAGCAGCAAGTAACTCTCCTGAGTTATGCTGTGGGTGGGGTCTACACTTGGTCAGCAGCAGACACCCATGATGGGTGTTTACTGGGTGTGGCTAAGCCTACTTTGAATCGTCTAGGAAAAGATGGTCATACCAGGCTAAGTGTCATGAGGAGTAGAATTCAAACATCTTACTGTTGAGAACCTTAATTTCCATTTTGAGCTGTTTGTCTACATTCCACCAATAAAGGATGAAGTCATGAATTAACTGGGACTTAATTAAGGAGATAATGGTATACAATTTCATTTATTCATGAATTCTACTAGCTGAGTTCAGATTTCCACTTATAAATCCAGTCCCTTAATGTAAGTGAATGTAGCTTTCTCTAGCTCACTTAGCAAGAATTAATAGTCTCTACTGGTCACACTTTAAAAATAAGTTTGTTATTATAAGGGCACGAAAGCTAATCACTGAAATAGCAACCAGACTCCCGAAGATCCCAGAACAGAAAGAAAGGTTCTTCTCTTCACCAGATCAGTGGTCAGTTAGCTTAAATATGCCAGGGAAGGGAGAACACAGGTGCACAGCAAACTCTCCCGATTAAAGGCATTTGCTTTGAGGAATGTATGATGACCCTCCATTGGCTGATGCTGACTCTTTCTTGAGATATCCCTAAGGACCTATGCCATGAACGAGAGCAACTCAGGAAATGATGGAGGTACAGCCCTCTTGGAAACGGACTTCTTCAGGATTGCTATTCAAGAGGCTGTTTACTGTCTTTACAGGTAAGCATGTAGCTCTGTATCCTAGATGAGACCTCACAAGGTAATGCCTGCCTGGAGAGGCTGCTCTAGGCTTCTATGCCAGAGAGAGAAGCACAGAGTGGGATCTTTTGAGAACATTTGGGAGCTCATAGCACTGTGTAGTCCAGGTGGGCGTCAGTAGAAAAGTGCATTCAGTCTGTTTTGTGACTGGACTTTTGGGAAGTGCCTGAAGAACACAGTGGTTAGGAACAGGTCAGGGCTGGATTTAGACAACCCAAATGTCAAAATGATAAGTCTTATACTGCTAGCTGTGTAAACAGTTTTAGTGTGTGTAAAAATGGATATTTTACTACCAAAGACATGTAGCCATTGTGAGATCGAAGTAAGATGTTTAGGACTGGAGACTGTAGTTGTTCTTGTTGGATAATAAAATCTCTTGTGAAGGAATAAAGACGGAAGTCAGAGAATGGTAAGGACTGCCCTCTCGGATACCCATCTAGTCTACATGAACAAAAGGACCTCGATCTGCTCTATCCCATGGAGACGATGCCAGCTACAGATGTAAACCCCATACACAATTCCGAGTTTTCCTTTTAATTTGAAAAGTCCAAAATAAACAGATGACATAAGCATGTAGAAAAAAAAATCTCTTAAGGTACTTATGGCAAAGACCAGCGTTCTGGTTCTGTCGACTGCTCTAAAGTGTTGAGTATTTTACTTTGCTGGGGGAGCTAGGCTGAGTACACTGGCTAATCCAGCCCACTCTGATGGCCTTAGAACCTGTCACTTTACAAAACGAAGGTATATTTGTAGTCACAGAGAAAGACCGGATGACAAGATGCAGCAGTAGTAGGATTAAGATGGAGGTCAATCCCACCTCCCACCCCCATTTGATTCTAGACTGAAGTCCCTCACACTTGGTATTTTCTCAGTGTACATGGCAAGTGTTCCTACTGTTTTTTACAATCAGAAAACACAAAATACAGCTCCAAAAAAAAAAAAGAATGAGAAAAAGAGAGAAAAAGAAAGAACTTCAACAGGTGAGTTTGCATTCCAAGACCCACACTGTCTATCGCTACTCCTAGAGCTGGCATGGTGGCTTGATGAATGTCAGACTCTGATGTTTGATGCCAAGTCTGGTCATAAGGCTCAGGTACAAGGGAGGCATGATAACTCATCCAGTGGTTGTTGTCAAGTATCTCCTCCCCATACTTTGACTTATAAACTGTAGGGCCCCCATGAGGCATCTGACCAAAAGGAAAAAGAAAAAAAAATCAGACATTTAACCTGTAATCTTCTTGCTGTGACATCTATTCTTCTAGAACTTTCTGGAATTCTACAAGATGACATCACAGCTTTCTTTATAAAAAACCAAACAAACAAACCCCCTCCATATTTCCTAACTGTAGGGCACAAGTCAGGGCACTCCCAGAGCTGGGAGTGCAGGACAGGACACATTCACAGGCTTAGACTCAACTGGAGCATTCCATGGACTAGAACATGCCACAGGGCCACAGGACACCAGACCAAAGGAGGAATGGCAGAAGCCCTACAGCCAGTTGCCAGGCAGGAGGAGGGTGTTGCTCTCACATTGCGGCAGCCACAGCCATTCCCCAGCACACGAAGCACACTTGAACAGTAAGACATACCACTGGTGGTCCCCGTACCACTGCCCGAGCCAGGTCCGGGGGACGAAACCACAGTCCTGTAGGTGGGTGGTGGTGGGGGAGGTGGAGTTGCTCTCTGTCCCAACCCACACTCTTTAGGAGATGAGAGCGTTTCTAAGTAATCATCTCTAATGAAGGTCTGCTCAGCGACTTTCTTCTGGACTTCTTCTAAATTGAGCGGAGACGGTACATGGCGAGGACCAGGAGGCCCTGGGGGACCTGCAGAGCCTGGGGGGCCAGGTGGGCCTGGAGCTGGGGAGTCAGCTGGGATGTCTGATGCAGCTGGTGGGGTCACCACCTTTTCCCTTGGAGTCAACTCTGGAGTAACATGTTCCGGGGACGCATCAGAAAAATGGACCCACTTCTCTTCAGTATTAACAGCAACAGACTTGGGGGACAGCACTGGCCCAAAAATGCTGTCCAGGTCACTGATGGATGGTAGTTTCTCAATTTTGGCCTCTGTGGCTGCCTGGTCATTTCCTGTGGTTAAAGTAGTTGATTTTAAATTTTATTAACTCTTACTATTATCTGTATAGGGGCTAGGAGGAGGGAGGAGGCAAAGCTTAGCTGGCATAATTGTACCTTGTAAGGTGCCTCAAATTTTATACCTTCATGGTGTAAAATTACCTTTATTGAATTAAGCCCTGAATGGCAAGGGGCAGGTAGACGCTCAGCTCAATGCACGAGCATCATATTTCGGTGCTACTTTTCCCTTCTTTGTAAGGTACTGTGGCTGACCACCTCCCCATCATTTAAAATGCTGAGCATGCTACTCCTCTCAAGTGGAGTAGTGGTGATCATTTTGAAAAGATAGTATGAGGGTCACAGAGACCTTCAGTCTCTGAAAGGGCAGCTACCCAAAGGGAGGGCACTTCTGAAAAGCTGGTCTGCTGAATACACATTACGCTGGTCACAAAGACTTGGGCTCTGAAAACCATCCTCATCTTTACAAAGTGTTTCCAATCTAGGGTGTTAACGAGAGTGTTTGGTGGAACTAATGAGAATCTCTGCTAAATGAAAAGACACAAAGCAAAACAAAACAGGACGTCACATTTAGCTGCAGATTTACTTTAAATATTCCAGAAACACAAAAATTGTACGATAACCCCACATGAATATGTACAAACACTCACACCACACTCCATACACAACACACACAGGGGGCAGAGCAGTGCATTTGCTACTGATTAGAAATGTTATATGTGTACCTGCTTAACAGAGGAGAAAAACACCATCAGAACATTTTTAGAAATCTTTTCCTCACAAAGCTGAGCTTGTTAACAAACCAGTAGTGACTGCAATGCATTGCTTCCTCAAGTATGATGCAGAAAATTATTTCATTTTGCATAAATGTTAGCAGTATATTCTTTTCAATATATATCAATAATATGGAAAAATTAAAAAAACCCAACTTCTTCAGTGAAGTATAAAATATTTGATAAGTAAAATTTGGAGAATAGTCCTTTTTCCTTTCTTTTAAGCAATTATGAGGTTATTTAAATTAGAAATTGCTACCTAAATAGCTGGAAGGCATGGATCTCATTTTACTTGTAAATGACACATGGGCTATAAGCACTGGCTTGGTATTTCCATATTTCTGTTTCGAAAGGAGTTACTTTCCAAGGCTCCACAGACACAGATAAACAGGGCAACGCTGTGCATGCTGGCAATAAGTTATAATTTTGCTGCTGTCACACTTTATGTGGAAACACAGGCTCTCCAAACAGCTGAACTCGCAAACACCTTGTTTATGATGGTTTTGATGACTCTCTACTGGGCTTGAGTCAGTATAAATTTCGTAAATGACTGTGTCTAACTTTCTGTTTCTCTGATAAATACCCTGTTCTGTCTCTATCAAACTCGCCGGGCTGCAGAGACAGCCAAGTGTAAAAGCTGCTTCAGGACTCCAAAGGTGATAGAGAGCCAGATTCTAGGGCCCAGGTAAATAAAATCACCATCGCCATTTTTGATTTGTTCGTCCAATAAGACCTGGCAGATTATAAATTGCATGAATGCATAGTATTGATTTTTATAGGAAGGAAAAGTGGTGCCTCAGAAGTGTTATGTATAAAATAGTTTGCAGCAACTCCTTGCCATATTTTGTAATGATTACCCCAGCTTTTGCCGCAAAATGACTAACTAGGTGAATGGCCACTAGGGACAATAACCCCTCCACCAGTAAACTGCTCATCCTGGGACCCATTAAGGCTTTTAAACACTAACCATTCATATATGTTAGTTCTAACAAAAGGCTTAAGACTTGAAAGATGCAAACTGAGACTTTATTTTCAAATCATTCAAATGAGAGCCAACACAGTCAGACCTGGAGTAAACCATAGTTGATTTTTTAATCTCATGGCTATTTTACTCTCTGACCCGTGTGGCCCTCATCACATGAAGTTACACTGAAAGAAAACTGATCGTGTGAGTGCTCATCAAAACCGAGAGTGTACCTGACAGTAAGTCAGCACAAGAACTTGCAGTGAAACGGAAATTCAACACCGATACTGTGTGTTTTTTAGCACAGCTTGCACTTTCCAACATCAAGGGCACGTTGTGGTCCAAGGCCATGGCTGTGTTTGCCACATCATTTCAGAACGGTAAAGATTCTAGTTTACCTGTTGCCACTGTTAAGGGGGAGCCTGTTCGAGGCGGGGTGGCTGGTACAGTTTTTGGAGGCAGAGGTGGAGGTGCTATAAAGAGAGAAGTAACGTGTCAGTGATTACATTCTTCCAAAAATCATACAACAAAGGAAAAAAGACTCATGGTTTGGGTTTTTATCTATACCCCTAGTCTTGGAAATGGGCTGGCTATTCATGGTCTAAGTGTAAAAATGGTAACACCAAGTGTGCTGGTTAATTTATGTCAACTAGATACAAGCCAGCGTCATTGGAGAAGAGGAAACCTCAACTAAAAAAATGGTTCCATAGGATAAGGTTGCAGGCAAGCTTGTAACTGTTGTACAAAGGCCCAGTCCATTGTGTATAGGGCCAGCCCTGAGCTGGTGGTCCTGGGTGCTATAACAAAGCAGCCATGGGAAGCAAGCCAGTAAGCAACACTTCTCCATGGCCTCTGCATCAGCTCCTGACTCCAGACTTTCACCCTGTTTTGAGTTCCTGCCTTGGCTTCTCTCAGTGGACAGTGATTCAGGGCTTATAAGGCAAATACATTCTTTCCTTCCAGGTTGCCTTTGGTCATGGTGCTTCATCGAAGCAGGGATGACCCCGACTAGGACACCAAGAGACAGACATAGACAGAGTCCTCCATCTTATGCCCATAGGAGTTCTTCAAAAGGCTGTAAACAACATCATCAACATTTTGTGCATTTCATCCAGTAAACATCAAACCAAAGTTAAGTTCAATTCCTTTCCTAGGAGCCAGGGCACTGTGCTGAGTAAACACTGGCTTTGCTCAGGAGGACTTGTGACTGAACATGAGTCCTGGTCACACAAAGCTCTGGTGGAGGGAAACAGTAATGGTCCCAAGGGGGCTCCACGGAGGGGATGCAATCTAGGCTGGATAATGTTGCCTACGGTACATTGGGACAGACTTTGCTGCACTATGCTTTTACAATCTTAGAATGTCTTAGGAAGCGAGATGGGCCAAAGAATAAATGTCAAAAGAATAGATATTCCCAATAGATACTCCTATGAAGTATAACCCCAAGATTAAAAAATGCAGAACATTTTGGCCTCTACCAAAAGATTCATCCTTTTGAATAATGTTTCTCATTTTGTAGATAAAGTTAGGAATTATTCTTCCAACAGGTAAATGTTCTTTTTCTCTTTAAATAGGTTATTTTTCTCATCTGCTGTGTTTGGTAGATCCAAGAGTTCGCATGATTGTTATAAGCCCTCCCTAACTTGCAGCTGTGAACCTAAGTTCTTACATATCCTGAGGTCAGAATGATCCAAGTGGGCCCAAAGCTAGGAAGCCCTGACTAGTCTCCTCCACTCTTTGAACTCAGAAAGAGTGTCTTCCTGACATTCCTCCCCTCTTCACCCCAGCACTATTATATATATATATATATATATATGCAGGATATAATATATATAATTTAATATGTTAAATATGTTGTATAATCATAATATAATATACAATATTATATAATTTTATATTATATCCTGCCTTAAAGTTCAAGAATAAGTAATTCTTTAAAATAATTTTATGTGTATAAGTGCTTACTTGCATGTATGTGCAACAATGTAAGTGCCCATGGCAGTCAGAAGAGAGTGTCCAATCCTATGGGGTTGGAGTTACAGAGTTGTGAGCAGCCATAAGGGTGTGGGAACCAAACCCAGGTCTTCTGCAAGAGCAGCAAGTGCCCTAAAACCACTGAGTCGTCTCTCCAGTCAGATAAGTGGTTCTTAATCTTAGCTATGAGCTGTTGAAAATTCTACCATAAGTGGATATTTTTTCATAGAAGTTAGCAGCTAATCAGAGATTCTGCTCCATACTCATCACCTCTATAAAAAGTCAAGGTGATAATCACTGAATATCATAAATAAATCAGAGACCCAGATAACTTAAGGCCTAACACTGAAGAGGAGAACACACACTGTAACCACAAAGCAAGCAGAACTAGAGGATGCCCATCCGCTAAACAGCAGTCTTGGCTGTGCTAAGTGGACACACAGAATCTACAGTTCACAACTCTAAACTTCAGACTTATTATTGCCATAAACATGACTTTTTAAAATTTTCTTGCCACTTAAGAGTTTTCTAGGAATAATTTGGGTAGCTCATATCTGTAAAAGACCTTTTCATTGGCATTGTATATTGTATTCCAAGCGCATGGAGAAGCAGCACTGAGAATCATGCCTCTGTGGTTCAAACCATCTCTGATAGACCCTTCAGAGTACAGAGGTTTGAGAAAAGCTGTAAACCCTTGCTTTTCCCATTATTTTGAGGAAAATAGTTTTTATAAAGTTTAGATCACATGTCTTTATTGTGACATCCCCAGAAAATAACCTTTTAGTGTTTAATTTTGAATCCCCTTGGGTAATTCCTATGGTTAAATTTAAACACCAAAAAGGAAACCCTGGAGATGCTGGGCTGGAGAAAGTACTTGTTGGTTGAGTGTCCATGCATAAACAAGACCGTCAGAACTCTTTAACTCCCCAGTTACCTTTCCCTAAACTCCATTCTTCCCATGACTATTCCAAGGAGTTCCCACTATACACATTTTGTTGTGTGTTTCTTCTGATGGAGACTTCCTAAGTCCATGGGCACGGCTTGACCTAGTGAGGAACCCGTTCAGCTCAGCTAGTTCAGTTCATCACAGGTAAGGGATTTACAAGGCCTCTTGGGATCCTCTCGAGTCACCTGGGCTAGAACCAGCAGCCTTGACATATAAGTGGCCAAGTCTCATTGCAGTGTCTCTCTGCTAGCGAGCCTGTTTGTCTTGCTTTCCAGGGGGCTTTTCCTGTTTATGGGTTCCTTCTGTCCCGTGAAGTCTCAGCTGTTCACTTTGGACTAGAAGAGACCCAGCCAGACTCGTTCAGTGCTCGTGTTGTGTGGTTCTTTTTTTTTTCTTTTTTTTAATTAATCATTTTGTTTATCTTTCAAATGATATCTCCCTTCCTATTATCCCTCCACAAACCTCCCATCCCATACCCCCTCTTCTCCCTCCCCTTTGCCTCTATGAGGGTGCTCCTCCACTCATTCCTCCACTCCCTCCTCACCCCTCTAGCATTCCCCTACACTGGGGCTTCAAGCCTTTCTCCCCTCCTATTGATGCCAGATAAGGCCCATCCTCTGCTATATATGTATCTGGAGTCCTGGCTCCCTCCATGTATACTCTTTTGTACATAGTCAAACAGGAGGGATGGATGAACAGCAGAGCATCTGAGATGTCATAAGAGGGGCTACCTCAAGGCTAACAGTGCCATTTCATTTTGTTATTCTATCTCAGCTTAGGAAACCTGATCTAGTCTGCTTGATAGTAATGCTTCTTTTTAAATGCAAATATTATTGAGCCAGGCCTTCTAGGAGTGGTCTAAAATTTTTACCATGCAGTCAGAGAGCAAAGTGAGCAGATACATAACTTACTTCCAGTGGGAAAAGATCTTGCTAGCTTTGGCGACTCCATGCTTGGGTTAATTGGTTGGCCCGAACCCCATATCTCAGGCTGATCTAAAAGAACTGGAAACATGAAAATAGAATTTCTCAGGGTAAGTTCAAACAAGAGTTTAGAACTTCCACTAAAGTTGAGCTTCAAACCATGGTCCCCATGTCTTCACTCACTGTACAAGTTTAATTTAGGTGTGTGCCGATGATCCACACACACTTTAGGCAGAGAACAGGACTAGAAGCATGGTGTGTGTGGGAGCAAGGGGTAGCTGTGTGTGTGTTTGCAAAAAATCTAACTAGAACCTGCATTTTCTTCCTGGTTGGTCATGTAAGGACATTCTAGATACCACTACACATACTGTCCCCATTTCTGTACCCTTCCAAAATTGTAGAAGTTACTTCAAGAAGTGATTTTGTTGTTAGCTGGTTTATTTAAAGAGTTCTATGAATATACTTCAGTGTTGAAAAGATCTGGATTCTGTGCAGTGGTTCCTATTTTTAAAAGATTGTTCAGGCTCTTAACCCTTTACAGCATCATATAATTAGAATAATTATTCTAAAGATGCTTGTTGAACATTTTGAGAGAATCAGAATTTTTTTTCAAAAAATAAAGTATTTTATTTTGTGTGTATGGGTGTTTTGCCTTCATGTATGTCTATGTACCATGTGTGTGCCTGATGCTAGAAAAGGCCAGAAGAGGGAACTGGATCCCTTGGAAGTGAAGTTACAGATGGTTATGAGCTACCATGTGGGTGCTGGGAATTAAGCCCAGGCCATCTGAAAGAACAGTCACTGAGCCATCTCTTCAGCCCAGCAACCAGAAAAAGAATAGTTTCTTAGCTGTATGAAGCAGATCAAAGCAGCTAGGTATTGGTTTAAGAGCACTGAATTTGAAACATTATTTTTCTTCCTTTTGCTGCTGTTCACATGTAAATCAGTTCCGTTTTCAGCAAGCACACTGCTATTCATTGTGCAGCGGTGGAAACAAGTTGGATGTGGACTTCGCTGTAGCCTCTAGATTATCGTAGACTCTTTGGCAAGTCATTTAACCCCTCTGAGCATTTCTTCCCTCTGAGCAGTGGGAAGGGGAGACAATCATAACCCCAGGAGGATATTATTCAACCTGAAAAGGATGAAGAAGGTGGCGGGGTACAAACATGGGCATGCATGAAAAAAGTACATGAAGCACTCATCTGAGGCCAGTGGCTGCTATTTTGTCTTTCATTCTCACAGCACCACCATGTGGTAAAAGTCAATGCTGTTTGGGGGAGCAAAAATACCAATGACTAATGTCCATGGAAAAAGCAGAGGAGCTCTCTGCGTCCTACGTCTCCTAAGCAGCCAACATTACTACCCAGGAAACACTGCCAGCCCTTTAGCAATGCTATGAGAGAAATAGCGTCATTTCTGCCATTAGTTTTGGGTTTCCTACTAAATATATATTCTACAATTAACTATTTAAGTCTTTAAAATTAACCATCTTTTTGAGGGACTATAAATAATGTATATTTTGATATAAAGTATTTCTTGAAAAAGATCTATTCTATAATTGAATTTTATTTATGCCCAATGCATATAGTAATAATAGTAATAATAGTAAAATCGGTCTGAAGTAGTAAGATTATCTTGTCTGAGCTGATAAAGAGGGTTGGCCAGTGGAAGAGCTGTTGTGGTTGGTGCACATGCCAGAATTTTGTGGAAGTCCACTGGCTAAAGCCAGAAGGGCAGTCAAGCAAGACTCCTCAGAGAGTCCAGATATATGTCTGCCCCATCACAAGCTTCCATGCAGGGAGTGCTGGGAACAGCGTTGCTTCCATAGGATCAATGTGTGGGATCAACCTAGATTTAAAAAAAAAAACTGTTTCTATTTTCAGTAGAGATATTTTGGTATGCTTATGGATTTCCTTAAATGGGTAAATTCGAATGCAACATACCAGCTCTCACCACTAGTTACCTTACAATTAATGTATGAAAAATGAGACTGACCACAGATGATTCAGTAACACAAATGACAGCCTTCTCCCAAGACTACAGTTTGTATAGTTCTAGGTCACAAATGTAATGCCACCAAGAGGGGATTTAGGAATGCCTTTTATAGATTCATCTCACTACATCATTGAAAGCACCCAGGCTGAAAGCACCCAGGCGTAGCTTGCTGCTGCAGAGCCAGTCTTCATAGAAAATGGACTTTTAGTTGGCAAAGTTACACCAAATTCTCTGCAACGCATTTTGGTTAAAAGTGATGTGTTTAGAATTTAGAGTTTGCTCTTGTAACAAGTGTCAGTGTGTTCTTTGGAACCTTCTGGAGCAAGTCCTTGGAATCAGTGAAGGTAACGATTGATGGCTAAAGACTAGCCCTGACATGACCCTGTAGGAGGACCAGCAGTCTCAATTAATCTGGACCCCTGAGATCTCTCAAACACTGGACTACACAGGCAGCACACACCAGCTGATATGAGGCCCCCAACGCATATAGTAGAGGACTGCTGGGTCTGTGTTCATTTAGAGATGATGCACCTAACCCTCAAGAGACTGGAGGCCCCAGAGAGTTTAGAGGTCAGGTGGGGTGGGGTGTGTGTGGGGACAACCATGTGGAAACAGGGGGTGGGGAGGAGGTATGAGATGTAGAATAGTCGGAGGGTGGATGAGGGGGAGGGAATAAGACATGGAGTGTAAAAAATAAATTAATTAATTAAAAAATGAAAAAAGACTAGCTCTGACACCTTATGGTTAATATTAATAAAAACTCTTTAATATTGCAAGAAATAAATTCTATCTTCATTAATGCTCTTTGAAATCTCTGTTACTTTAGCTTAGTCCACTTGTCTACTTACAAATCACATAAGTTTTTACATAAGTTTTTCTTTTCTTTTGTGACAGGGTCTTACTATGTAGCTCTGGATGTCCTGGAATTCACTCTGTAGACCAGGCTGGACTAGAACTCACAGAAGTCTGCCTGCCTCTGCCTCCCAAGTGCTGGAATTAAAGGCATGCGCCACTATATCTGGTAAGTCTTAAGGACATTTGTCTAATGGAGCCTAGAGAGTTACTATCTTATCACAAAAAAGATAGTATTTTAAAACTACACACACACACATATGTATACACACCCACACATAAACACACACACACATCCATCTATGGGCATGCACATGTGAATGCAGGTGCCTTAGGAGTTAAGAAGAAAGGGCAGGCAGTTGTGAGCTGTTCAATATGAGTACTGGAAACCAAATTGAGTCCTCTGAAAGTGTGCTCTTAACCATATTTCCATAAATGTGGGGCTATATCTAGCTCTAATGTAGAGTTTTTAAGTCAAACAATTTTTTTATGATGACATTCAATAATACCAAGGCCATTTATTGGAAATATATGCATTACACATAAATAAAATTCCAGTATAGAATAGATGTCTTAAAGGTGGTAGTTTATATCAATAAATTATATATTATTTATTAAAGACTTAAATACCTAATTGTAGAATATGTATCTAGTAGGCAACCTTAAGCTAATAACAGAAATGAAGGTATTTTTCTCATAGCATGGTTAAATGTTTGGCAGTGCTTCCTGGGTCTTGAGCCCATAGACCTGTGTGCTATTCCACTGATACCACCCTGAGGAGCTGGAAACAGTGAATGGCATCAGAGAGGCTTCGCTCCGGAGGGTGAGAAGACCATTATCCATTCACACTCATGCTCATGCCTCTCTGACTGCGTTTACCCCATAGGGATTTGTAGGGATTTGTATAAATCTGCATTCACTTTAACTGGCCTATTTTCAGGAGTAAATTTGTTAGCCATTAGTTATTCTGGGAATACAATTTCAAATACTAAAATAGATGTTTTCAACTAAATAGAGAGAGAGAGAGAGAGCATAACTTCTCTTGGAGCTTTTGTTCCACCATGACAGTCTGATGGTACATTCACAATACACTTCAACTATGTACGTTTACCATGGAGACGTAACGGGGTAGCAGTGCTGTAAACGTGCAGTTCCCTACCTTCTGTCTTCTGCTCATCAAAAGCTGATTCTAATGGTGGACCAAAGAGGGGAGCAAGGGCCAGAGTGTCATCCAGAGGCTTCTTGCTAAACCATGCATTTTGGGTGGAGGCAGAATACAGAGAGAAGGATCAAAAATTAATACTTGAAACCATATACAAATTCTCACTCTCCTTGTTTAAACCAATGTGCATTTGTGTGCACAGGCATGTACATGTGTGTATGAAGCTTCTGTTGGGCTTAGAAAGTACAGCATGAAGATGTCACATGCAAAAGGATGGTGATGGACGATTAGAGCCCGTGCTCCTAATAGAGGCTCATGTGTAGGGCCAACAGAAACATAAGGAAGGAGAAAACATTAAGTCTTTACACATAGAAGTAAAATATTACAGATGCCAGTTTATTACAAGGCACCTTCCTATCACATGAACTAAAAAACTACACATAGTTACTTTTTATAGTTTTGAGAGTGTCTTATAAAAACCCAGGCTGTCCTAAATTTAACTCATGATCTTCATGCCAATGCTTCCTGTGTGCTGGGGCTATAGGCTTGTGCCAACACGCTTGGCCTAAAAATCTATACTTGTCATTACTTGTGTTGGCTAGTTTTTAGGTCAACTTGACCTAAGCTAGGGTCATTTGGGAAGAAAAGATCTTAATTGAGAAAATATTTCTATAGGATTGGTTTGTGGGGTCATTTCTTGATTGATAATTGATGTGAGGACCCAGTCTATTGTGAGTGGCTTCATCCGGGGCTGGTCATCTTGGGTCCTGGAATAAAATAGTTGGAGCAAGCCATGAGGAGCAAGCCAGTAAGCAGCATCCCTCCACAGCCTCTGCTTCAGTTCCTGCCTCCAGGTACCAGCCTTGACTTCTTTTGTTGATGGATTGTTAAACATTTTCTTCCTGGAGTTTTATTTGGTCTTGATATTTTATCACAGCAATGGCAACCCCAACCAAGGCATCGCCTTATTTCTCGTAGTTTATGCAGTTTGATGAAAGTCAGGCACAGAGCTATTTAAGTGATGCCCAGAAAGTTTGTGTTAGAATAAAACAGCCTGAGATACTCATCTTCTAATTTCATCTTGCCCCCTCCCACTTAACAAACAAGTGATGTCCCGAACCAAGTACATGGTTAGGTGTACCATAAGAGGTTTGAGATATCTCATCTTTCATCTTAACTGTAAATCTAGTCTACTATTGAGCCAAATGTTGCATAACTGCTTCCATGCCTTCTCCAGACCCAATTCCCAAGTCAGGGAGTCTAATGATCTCTGTGTGAGTGTCTGAGTGTCATGCAAGTGAAAGTGGAAGAGGGAGGAGAGGAGATGACAAAGACTCCAAATTTTAAAGAGATATAGCTAACTGTCACTTTGGGAAGCAGTATCTATATAATACTTCACTAAAAGATGCCACGATGGAATACAGTAATTTGTGGGGGAAAGGAAGAACAACAAAATAGGAGATTCTTTTGGTATGGAATTCGGAATGCATCATGAAAATATATCCAACTACCAGACCTCTCTCTCTTTAGGGCAATACAATGTATCTCAATGAACACTCATGAAATGAAAAGTCCTCTTTATGAAGAACTCGAGGCTTCTCATCCGTGAGTAGACAAATGCAGGCACTTACCCAGTTTCCCCTTTGGGCTGCATGTATGAGAAATGACAGCATATTTGGCCCCTGCTAGGGATGTATGAACTCACACACACGTTAGGCCCCCTTCATCCACAAAGGCCTGGAGGATATTTGCTGAACAGGTAAAAGTTCATGGTGAGTAAAATGCAACCAGTATCTTCTGTGCTCACCTTGTAAGTTCTGGAGTTGGGGTGGAACGCCTGGGTCTTGCGACTTCTTCACCTGACACACAGGACAAAGGATCGTTTTTAGGCATATCTCTAGCAGTCTCTTCTGGTGTGTCATATGAGCTATATTTGGGAACACTTAGAGATTTAAGTCTCATCAATACTCAACTTAGCAGGGAAACTGCAAAACAAACCCTCTCTCCTGGCAATGTGGCAGCCATATATCTGCCATGTGAAGTAGGATTTCTCTGGCATTTGTAAAACCTCATTTACCAAAGAACAACCATAAACAAGCCAACAGTTGAAGATTGTATGCTGTAGAGGTCAGAGGAGCAGCCTATCATTCTCCAAATGCCTGCTGCCTGGATGGGTTCAGTTACCACGAGGGGATAATAATCCAGGCCACATGCCCATAGTACGCCCGTAGTACACAGATCCAGCCCTCAGCCTGCTCTTTTCATGGCAAGAAAATGTTGCACCTTTAACAATGAATTTAGATTTTCCTAGAAGGGGTAACAGACCCTATAGATGATAAACTATCATATCTCACTTTGGTGGGCTGGACATTTTAGAGCCAGTAATGTAAGAATGGATAAATTGTATCTACCTTTAGTTCCTTCTATAGTTCCCTTCTCCCCACCCCTAGTAAGATCGTCTAATCAAACACATTTGGTTAAATCAATTTCTAGGCTTAAAGATACAGCCAGAGCTGGCAAATATAAGGAAGGAAGCACCAGTGTTTTTCCAAAAAACATATTCATTTTGACAATTTGAGCATTATTCAGAACCAGATACTCTCCATCAAAAAAAGAAATCTTCACTATAAATGTTTTTTAAGCCTTAAAAATCAATTCCCAAAACTACAATTTGAATGCAAATATACTCCAAGATCCAAGGAACTATTTCTTCTGCCAAGCCATACTCTATTTCTGGGAGCTAAGATATACTTACTGGATAAGTTCCTTTTAATTGCACCCTAGAATTAGAAATAAACACTATAAGGCTTAAGACCACAGATACGTTAACGTACAATATGTATTATTTCTGTCATTTCAATTAAACTGAACTCTGGGATACATCAGACTGGGAAAAGGAAATTTGTCTCAAAACCCCATTGAAGCTGAACCCTGTACCCCACCACACTGGCTCTTCATGCTTCTCCATCATGCCTGAGAAGAGGGAGAGGGATCTAGTCACCAGAATGAGCAAGCCCCTTACCTGGGTGGATTTAGTAAGGACACAAATTAGTCTCTTACACTAAGGACCCCCTTGAACTCTAGCAATAAGAATCCAAACTTATTAAATGTTTAGCATCTGAGAATTCTAGAGTGTGTGAGTACTGTCTGCTCCTGGTCAGGTGGGATCCTTAATCAGTCAGTAGAAACAGTCATCAGAACTGATGACTGGTGACTATTAACGTTTACTCATGTTCCATGGACAGGAGCGGTTTACTCAGGGAGTCCAGAAGCTCCACCCTCTCTACTCATCTTCTCCTTTGGCATCCTGTCTTTGTTTGCCACCAGTCAGCCAACCAGGAACTCTCTCTTCCTGCAAGGCGCATCAGAATGCAAACAGCCTTGGCAGGGAAAGTCCATGCAGATCAACTCTAGAGCCACAAAGTTTGGGCATAAATGTATCCAGATAACAGGAAAAGTGACTCACGGAAAGGTTCTGACTAAAAGTCAGAAGCTGTGAAAGGTTCTTAGCATAGGCCTTTCTAGAAAGGTAAGACACCGGGAGGGTAGCATCATGAGGCAGGGGATGGCTTGCTTTCTGAGAAAGGTGGGGATGATGGGATACAAGGCAAAGGTCCCGGAGGCACCCGCCCATTCCCATCTTTCCCCCTGTGGGGGAGGCAGTTGCTGGGCTGCGTTCCCTCAGATTATAACGCCAACAGTGTAGGGCATGCTTTAGCACTCTGCAGAAGACCCATGGGCTGCATTTCATCTTTCCTAGAGCTAGCAAATCAGATGTTTTTCCTGTCCTAATTCAAATCCACTTATGACAGGTTGAGTCACAACAGACCCATTAGATGATTCTTGGTGGGTGGCTTAATCTCACAGATTGCATTTCCTAGTTTATTTTGCCTGAAAAAGAAAAGCAGTATGTTTGGTCTTACTGTGTGCTACATAGAGAGTGATCACATGCTTAGTAATGAATAGGCTGGTTTCAACCTGCTTTGCTCATTATGGGAGTCTGAATACAGGAGATGTATACACAGATGACTGAAGAATGAATTGTTAAAACAGACGTGAAATGTTTTTCTGCATTGTGGACCCTCAGATGGGAGGAAAAGGCACAGAGTTTCAAATACTGAATTCCAACATTAATGAGCTGACGGAAGGAGTGGGGGCCCCAGTCATACTGTGAGAACTGCGATCTAGCAGGTAGGAGATACCAGAGCCTGGATTAAAGCCCTTTAGGTCTATCTACACTGCTCACTTCATTAAAATTGCAATACCCAAGGAAGCAAGAAAGGCACCTCCAGTATTCATCAACTACCATGTGTATGCATCCCTTCCATAGACACTTATCATTGAAAGTCAGCAAGGGAGCTCCTGTAACAGTATCACACCTCACCAATGAGTGATTTAAATGGAAGCCAGACACAGAAGAAAAATACAGAAAGGCTTGGTTATTTTGAAATGAGAAGAAATAAAGCCATTACAAAGGAATAGATTCTAAATGCCCTGCAGCCACAAGCCAGCCCAATAGGAAGGAGTCTCACTGTTAGCTGGGTGTGTGGCACAGACCTTGGGGACTGAGGCCACAGCAGGACAAGTCGAGAATGAGGCTGAGGTTCCGTCACCAGAGAGCCCACACTCAAGAAGGAAACGCATTAACTGAAATCTCAAGTGATCATGTTTTCATTTCAATTTCATTTCAGTGTGTGTATATATATTTATAAATGCACATATATGAATTAGTAATTACTTGTCATTTTGAATTAATGAGTTCATTCCACATTAGTTACTTCTCACAATCTGAGAAAGCACCCAATGACTGGGTCAGAATTATCACACACTGGATCTGAAGATACCATCTCATAGTTTAAATTGAAAACCGGCAGCATTTCCCCTGTGTAGGGTGGTATTTGCCTCAAATAATAGATTACTGACTGGTGCAAGCTTAGCTTTGTTCTCTCTCTCTCTCTCTCTCTCTCTCTCTCTCTCTCTCTCTCTCTCTCTCTCTCTCTCTCCTTTCCCCCTCTTCCCCTTCTTCCCCCTCAATCTTCTTCTCTCTGTGATAGGATTTTGCTAACTATTCCCAAGTGGACTTGACCTCACTATGCAGCCAAGATGGCTCTGAACTTGCAATGATTTTCCTGCCTTAGAGTCCAGAGTGCTGGGATTTTAAGTATGCACTACCACACGGGCTCATACCAGCTCTGAAGGAACTGATTAGGTAGATGGGTTATTTCAAACAGCAAAGAGTCTCCTATATTGTGTTAAATTCTTCTGATTCTTTAACCTGAGGAAAACAGCTGACCTCCCTTTGAAAACTGTGGATCACCATGATGAATATCTTGCCAAAGTTGTCTAAAATGATGGGATTTTGAATAATGTGACAGCTTTGGAGCATGCCTCCCTTTCTCAGGGTGAGTTATGAGTATGTATTAGTGTGTACTGACCAATGTAAGCTATGGTCTAAGGGTGTATCTTGTACTGACCAATGTAAGCTATGGTCTAAGGGTGTATCTTGAATTTGGATTTAAAAATGTTTAAAAATTCATTTCTTCAGTTTTGTTAATATTTTTAAAAAAGACTTGTTATTTTAAAATTATGTATGTATGTATGTATGTATGTATGTATGTATGTATGTATGTGCGGGCATGTGCATGTAAGTACAGGCACATGCAGTCAAGAGAAGGGCAGACTTCCCGGGGCTGGACTTACAGGCAGTTATGTGTGTTTTGGGAACCTAATTCAAGTTCTCTACAGGCTCCTCACCGATAAGCCATTTCTCTAGCCTTACATAATCATCATCATCATCATCACCATCATCGTCATCTTCAGCAGCAACATTATTATTTCTGAAGAAGAAATTTCTTTTCTTATGTATCACCTACCCCCACAACCACTACTATCACTACTACCACCATCATCATCATCATCACGAACGTGATATATACCTCTATATCTTCCACCAGATGTACCCTACTCAGCACTAACTCAGTTTGTTATTGAAAGATGCTTTGGTAATTCTCAACTATGCCTTCCTAGACAGCCAATTTAGAAGCTTCCAAGCAGTGAACCCAGTTCACCGGCTTCTTGTACACTGGGCGATCATAAGGGTAACGGGAAACCAACCTGGCCACCTCCCATTGGTAGCAATATTCTCTACACATGTTTAAGGTTTAAAATGTTGAGAGTTCTTACCGGGCTGCGCCTCTGTGATCAGCAAAAAGGAAGAGAGAACAGATACCTAGTCAGAGAATGATGGATCAGTCAACAGGTATGGGTGACAGAAGACTTCAAAACAGCTACCAACCACACACTCTGAATCACCAGATCAGAGCCAGCCAGGCAGGCGTGTTATTAGAACTCATGAAGCCACAGGTGGCTTTAGAGAAACCCAAAGAGAGACCACTATATATGTCTTTGCTAATGTGGTAGAGTTTTTGTTTTTGTTTTTTTTCCATAAGCAAGGCAGGAATGTATAGAATCCTCATTGGTGATATGGTCCTGTCAAAAGCAGGGTTTTTTTTTTCCAGAATATTCCATAAACAGTGGGTTCTCTGTATTCCTATAAGCAGGGCCTGAGGGAGCCCCCAAAGATGTAGCAGGATATAGAAAGCCTACTCTCTGTATTTTCTCTTCATTGTTCTTAGAATGCTCATTTCAGGAGAGTAGTAGCTGTACTTGTTGCTTTAAAATTCAACCTTGATTGAAGATGTGGGCCACCTTCTTATGGATAACTCCCAGTAAATGCATATGACATCTGTGAAACTGCCTGGTGACAGTAAACACTTGTGGACCAAGTGATGTGTGGGGAACACACTACACAGAGATGCTGCTCTCTTGACTCCTCCCACCTTGGTGACAGCTGCCATCAATGTGTCCCAGCAGCCTCCTCCGCTGGGATCTTTCTGCTTCAACAGGAGGGACTCAAATGTGGGAGGTGAAGAGGGTATATAAAGATTCGCTTTTAAGATGGATTAGAAGTTAGAAGCTTCCGTAGTAGAGGCCAGGAGCTCAAACCCAGGGACAGACAAGGGGCTCAGACAAAGACAAACCAATCTCTGGAACAAAAGCATGTAGCCTTTATACTTGGGAGGCTGCCGTGGACACTTAGTTCAAAGAGAGGTCTGAGACTCAGTGAGTCAGCAGAATCAGGCTTTAGAGCTCCATTCTTGGGATTTCGAGTATGCTATTGTGGGAGGACTCCTGGAGTGAATGGTGGCTGGTACTGAGGCATGGGCTACCACCCAGGCACGGTCATTTCTGAGACTGGTCAGGTTTGTAAAGGAGTTCGCTAGACATATGCTAGCCAACATGACTCTTAGTAGCACGTGGTTAACTGCAGGCACCGCTACATGTTCATCTCACCTTCCTTTTCAACCCCTCTCTGAGTAGATGCAACCTAAGTAGTACTAGAGCAAAAGGCCACAGTGTGTATCTTTGGGCTGAGCTTACTATACCGCTTAGAGGGGAAAATATCCCTTTTTAATGACTATTTTGGCTACATTATTGTTTAGGGACCAGGCTAAAGTTCTTTAAATAAGGAAATATGGAGCTTACATGACAAAAATAAATACTATAAGACACTGTAATCGACACACTCCCCCAATATGAGATCATGATAAATCATGCAAAAAAAAGTAGACTGTGACCAGAGACAGACTCTTAAATGTAAGACTTTCTCCATTTAAAATTAAAACATTTTCAAAATATTACCAAATATATTAACTTCAAATTAAGCCATGTCTTAATTTTCTATGAGTTAAACAATATATTTTAGCAATTAGTTCATTCTTATATTTTTCTAGTAAAGGGAATGCTCCTGTGATAAC
>JADRCD010186767.1:8095-28483 GCA_019843815.1 Montemys delectorum | reverse complement strand
CACACACACACACACACACACACACAATCAATAAAATGTAAAAAAAAAAAAAAAAAAGGAAAAAGAATAAAAAAGAAACTCAACAAACTGGAAGGGGGTGTCACACAGCACCCCTTTAACCCAAGGTAGCTCCTGCTCGTAATCTCACAGCTCAGGATGCTAAGGAAAGAATAGCTGGAGTTTGAGGCTAGCCTGGACTGCACTAGACTCTCAAAAAACAACCAAAGAGGGACTGGTGAATTTGTTCAAAAGGTAAAGGTATTTGCTGTCAACCTGATGAATTCCATCCCTGGAACCTAAAGAGTAGAGAGAATTACCCCAAGTTGTTCTCTGATCTTCATATGTACTCCATGATGTGTATGTATCTTCCCTACACCCCAACGCAGACCTGCAAATGCACAAATCTGTGCTAGAGAGTTGGCTTAATGATCAAAAGCACTTGGACTTTTGTAGATGACCTGGTTCAATTCCCAGCACCCACATGATGGCTTACAACTATCTGTAACTCCAGTCCCAGGGGATCTAATGCTCTCTGCTAATCACCTTTGACACCAGGAATGAATATGATGCACATACATACATGCTGACACTCACATACATAAAATACTTTTTTAAAAAAGAGTTCGAGGTCACCCTCACCTACAGAGTGAGTTGGAGCCTAGTCTGGGCTATATGAGACCTTGTCTCAAAATAATAGAAAATAAAATATGATTTGAAAGCCCCAGAATACAGAGAGAGACACAGAGAAACAGAAAACATATAAATGGACATACTGCCTTTTCTGAGAGATATTTCAAAAAAAGGGTTAAAAAATAAGGGTTAAAAAGTAAGTGAAGGTAGAGATTTCTGTGAGTTCAAAGTCAGACTGGTCTATGTATGGAGTTCCAGGACAGCCAGAGATATATAGAGCTACCCTGTCGTCTTAGTCAGGGTTTCTATTCTTGCACAAACATTATGACCAAGAAGCAAGTTGGGGAGGAAAGAATTTATTCAGCTTATACTTTCCACATTGTTGTTCATCACCAAAGGAAGTGAGGACTGGAACTCAAGCAGGTCAGGAAGCAGGAGCTGATGCAGAGTCCATAGAGGGATGTTACTTACTGGTTTGCTTCCCCTGGTTTATTCAGCTTGTTTCTTTCTTTCTTTCTTTCTTTCTTTCTTTCTTTCTTTCTTTTTTTTTTTTGACAAGGTTTCTCTGTGTAGCCCTGGCTGTCCTGGAACTCACTCTGTAGACCAGGCTGTTCTTGAGCTCAGAAATCCACCTGCCTCTGCCTCCCAAGTACTGAGATTAAAGGCATACCCCACCACTGCCCAGCTCAGCTTGCTTTCTTATAGAACCTGGGACTATCAGTCCACAATGGGCCCTCCCATCTTTGATTACTAACAGAAAATGCCTTACAGCTGGATCTCTCATGGAGGCATTTCCTCAAGGGTTCCTTTCGCTGTGATAACTCCAGCTTGTGTCAAGTTGACACACAAAACCAGCCAGTACACCTATCTTTAAAAACAAGGAGGACAGCCAGGTGGTGGTGGTGCATGTCTTTAATTACAGCACTTGGGAGGCAGAGAGAGGCAGGCGGATTTCTGAGTTCGAGGCCAGCCTGGTCTACAGAGTGAGTTCCAGGACAGCCAGAGCTATACAGAGAAACCCTGTCTTGAAAAACAAACAAAACAAACAAACAAACAAACAAAAAGAAAACAAGGAGGAGAAGGGTTGTGAGTGTAGCTCAGTAGAGTGGTAGAGTGCTTGTTTAACATGCAGGAAGCCACAAATTCAGTTCCCAACACTTCGTAAGACCAGTTGTTGTCTACTGCCTGTAAGCCCAGCACTTGGGAGGTTGAAGTAGGAGGATCAAAGCTCAAGGTCATCCTGGGCTTAATGGTATAAGGCCGTCATAGGGCAAGGGCAAGAAGACCCTGTCCCCTAAGAGAGAAGTGTGATTTTTCAGCCATTGTAACATGTATTTCCAGGATTTCAAGAAGCATTCATTATTCTCTATAGAGGGTGCCATGCTTTCCCCAAAGCTTAATTATCTTCATTAATTTTAGTATCTGATTCAAATCATCCTATAGGGGAGCAGTTTTAAATGCTAAATTCTAAGTTCTCTGGCCACTGTTATTTTTTTCCAAAAAAAAAATAATAATAATAACGTTTCCTTTACTAGACAACTAGTTTGAGTAACAGCATAAACCATAAACTAGGTCCCCTAGTCCTAAGTTTTGCTTTTCTGGGAACAGAACCCATGTCAGGCAAGTGCTCTCCTAGTGTGCTACACCCTTACTCAGATCTCCGTACCCTCCCCTATCTTTTTCTGTCTGTTAGGTTTGCTTTGGTTTTAAGACAGGGTTTTACTATGTAACCCTGGATATCCAGGAACTCACTCTGTAGACCAGGTTGGTTTTGAACTCAGAGAGAGCTGCCTGTCTCTGCCTCTTGAATGCTGGAATTAAGGCAATCGTTAAATCTCAAGCTGTCCAAATATTCAGAAATAAGCTCAAACTGGACTATAGGAGGATTTCAGGTGGTTAGATAAAAGCTAGCTTTTCTCAGAAACTTGTGAAGCTGGTTCCCATCTGACCAAAGGAATCTTAACCCACTGAACCATCTCCCCAGCCTTCCAAAATTTTATTAAATACATAAAAACTTTCAGTGTGCTGGGCAGTGGTGGTTCGCACCTTTAATCCCAGCACTTGGGAGGCTGAGGCAGATGGCTTTCTGAGTTCAAGGCCAGCCTGGTCTACAGAGTGAGTTCCAGGACAGCCAGGGCTACACAGAGAAACCCTGTCTCGAAAAACCAAAACAAAAAACCAAAACAACCCCCCCAAAAAACCCAAAACAACAAAAACAATCCTTGCAGTGTTTCTAGATTTTATTTTGAATCCCGCTCCTTCTACTAGACAAGATGAGATCTAGTCACCTTAACCCAACCAGGATGGGAGCTACATTGTAACATCCTCTCCTAAAGTCATGGTTCTAGAGATTAAACCAAGGGCCTCATGCATGCTTGCTCTTGCATGGAGTTATTCCTTAGCCCACTGCTGCTGCTTCAATACACCTCACTGCATGCTTCCTCTTGTTCCCAGTAAGGAGACCTGAGCCTTCGCCCTCCCCCGACTTATGGGTGCTAGGTTCTAATTATCAGCACCATCGGCCTGAACCCCTGCTTTGCTTTTCAGAGCCTGAGGCTTCCATATTTTTAGCCTCTAGCCTTTCTCTAGTCTTAGAATTTGAAAATATCTCAAGGTAAATTTTGTTATGTTTTAGAGCTCCCTCAAGTCCCCAGTTTTGTCCCTCCAGTGTCCTGGGGCCACTCGGTGCAGCTGGCTTGTTTGGTGCCCAGGTACATTCTTAGATTCATTCCTAGCCTCTTGCTCAAACTCAGAATTAGCAAATAAGCCCCGTGAAAAAGCCCCTGCAATTGTGGGCTAACTTTTCTGTGATTAACCCTATTCTACAATGGTAGGCTCTGATCCCCCTGACTTCAGCATCAGTTGGAAACATACATACACATAGAACTTATGTGTATATGTTACTGTAGTTGTTAGAGTCACAGCCTGAGCTCTGGAAATCCTGACAAGGTACATTGGGGCATCCATCCTTAATACACCAACTAAAGAGACAGTGAATAATGAAATGGAGATTTATTCAGTGTGGCTACTTTGGCAAGAGTAGCAAAAATAACAGGTCCAGTGATTCCCCTGCCAAAAGGCCATTTTCCAGGTTCTTGCATGAAGTTTGGGTTTAAAGAGAGCATGAGAGCATGTATAACTAAGCAGTGCTGGTCACAGTGTGGCCCTTCCTATCAGTGACTCATCACTGCTCTGCATTAGCCTGTCCTTCAAATTGTCCAAAACCTTTACAGGGGAGGCACATTTTTCAGGCTGGCACCAGGACTGCAGACTTTCTCCTCCCCCAGCATAGGACTCCTAGGGAAATTTAGTATTTTGGAGCCTATTGTTTAAATAACCTGATAATCAAAGGGAAGGGTACAAGTGTCTGTTTAGACTATGTTGTCCTTTTCCAGAATGATTCGGGGCTTGTATACGCTGAGCACACACTTTACCACCAAGCTACTGTCTCCCCTTTCTCTGAGATTCTTGAGAAAGCAATATTTGTGTGCTTTATCTGTTTCCTGGCTGGAGCACAACTGGCCAGCTAGAAACAACTCCATTCTACTAAAAGTAGAACTAGATAAACATGTTTTTTTTTTTTTTCTGTTTTCTTTTTTCTTTAAAAGAAAGGGTTTCTTTTATCCCAGGCTGGCTTCCAACTATATAACAGAGGTTAACCTTGAACTTCTGATCCTGCTCCAAAGTGACTGGATTACAGGCAAGGGCCCACTAATACCTAATTTATGCAGTGTTGGGGACCAGGGATCAAACCCAGGGCATTGGGCATGATCAACAAGCACAGTTCTCAGGTACATCTTCAGACTGGAGTACACATTCTCTTTAGATGACGGTAATAGCCCTTTTCCTAACAACACTAAACATTATCTATCTATCTATCTATCTATCTATCTATCTATCTATCTATCTGTATGTGGGTCAAGGGGACAAGTATACAGCTTGTGGGAGTTAGTTCTCTCCTTCCACAATGCAGGTCCCGGAGACCTGCTCTAACTCAGGTCTTCATGTCTGGCTGCAGATCCCTTTACTTGTTCAGCCATCTTGCTGGCCTGGTGGCTTGTCACTTAAAGGCTACATTTAGCCCTTATCTCACTCATAAGTGTCCTAGTGCTTGTAATCTTATTTTTCTGAGTTGTCCAGCTGAGTTATACCTGCTTGGAGAGTTCTGATGTAACTTGTTTGTGGTTGTTGCTGCTGCAGTCTTTGTCTTTGGTGGCATCCTGCCCACCAGCCCTGGGGATGGAACGAACAGCCCCTTTGTATGCAAGGTACACGCTGTGCTATTATGGTGGTTTGAATGTGCTTGTCCCAGGGAGTGGCACTATTAGGATGTGTGGCCTTCTTGGAGGAAGTGTGTCACTGTGAGGATGGGCTTTGAGACACTCCTCTTAGCTACCTGATGACAGTCTCCCTGGTTACCTTTGGATTAAGGTGTAGAACTCTCAGCTCCTTCACCAGCACCATGTCTGCCTGGATGCTGCCATGCTTCCCATCTTGATGATAACGGACTGAACCTCTGAACCTGTAAGCCAGCCCCAATTAACTGGTGTTCTTTATTTTTTTTTAAGATTTGTTTATTTTATTCATTTATATGAGTACTTATTTATATGAGTATTTATATGAGCTGTCTTCAGACACACTGGAAGAGAGCATCAGATCCTATTACAGATGGTTGTGAGCCACCATGTGGTTGCTGGGATTTCAACTCAGGACCTCTGGAAGAGCAGCCAGTGCTGTTAACTGCTGAGCCATCTCTCCAAGCCCAACTGTTGTCCTTTGTAAGAGTTGCCTAGGATGCCAGGCAGTAGTGGCACATGCCTTTAATCCCAGCACTTGGGATTTCTGAGTTCGAGGCCAGCCTGGTGTACAGAGTGAGTTCCAGGATAGCCAGGGCTACACAGAGAAACCCTGTCTCGAAAAAAAGAAAAAAAAAAAAAAAGAAAAAAAGAAAGAAAGAAAAAAGAGAGTTGCCTTGGTCACAGTGTCTGTTCACAGCAATGGAAACCTAAGACAGGCACTGAGCGACACCCAGCCCCATCGCTGTGGTAGTGCCTTCAGGAGTGCTCATGTTTATAGAACTCAGGCAAATAGCCGACTCCATATGTAACTGGCTTTGTGTAAAGGGCACAACTCAGAAGCTGGGTGTGTTGACTCATGCAATTATGAGCCCAGCACCCAGGACGCTGAGGCAGGAAAATCAGCAAGACTTTGAAGCCAGCCTGAACTGCACAGTGAGTTTCAAGCTAGCTTGGGCTACAGCGACTCTGTCATAAAACAAAACAAAATACAACACAACTCAGATCAGTGGCGGGCTGAGGCTTGTGCCTTTCAATTTAGTTGCTCTCTAAATGATCCTTTAGGGCTTCTGAGGGGGTTTCAGCACATGTGTATGACTGACTAATTATCAGTGGTCGGTGACTGGCTTCATCCTCCTATCCTCCTCAGAGGTCTGGGTGGGGATGATAGCTCCAACCCTCTAATCTTAGGAGTGCCCCAAGCAGCCAGCCCCACAAGTGAAGCAATTTAAGAGTGCCCAGGTACCCTCAGCTCGATAGCATCCAAAATGACAGCACTTTGGATATTCTAAGGGTTTTAGGAGTTAAGTGTCAGGAAACAGGGCAGAGACCAAATATATTTTATGGATCCTACCCTACATTGCAAGTATCTATAAAATATGCAGTGTCAAGGATTTGAAATAAATGACTGAAGTAGCGTTGTAGCAGTTTTTCTTTGTAAGCTGTTTCTGATTGTTATCATATTGTCTGTTAGAAGGCTATAAACAAAGCTGGTGTGGTGGTCCTGTCCTGTCTGTCCTATCATTACAAAGCTCATGAGGCTGAGGCAGGAGGATCCTGAGCTCAAGGCCAGTTTGTATTTCTTAGAAAAATAAAATTGTCTTTAAGAAAAGAGGAAGGGGCTACATAAGTAGATACAGGCTGTCAAGGAGAAGCGGGACAAGAAACTGCAGTGGACTGGAGTTTGTGGTGTATTCCTTCTGGTTTCTGTGAGCACTGCACACACATGGTGCACAGACATACATGCAGGCAAAACACTCGTGCACATAAAATAATATTAAACCTCAAAAACCTCAAAAAAGAAACCAGAGCCAGGCAGTAGTGGCACACCCTTTTAATCCCAGCACTTGGGAGGCAGAGGCAGGCAGATTTCTGAGTTCGAGGCCAGCCTGGTCTACAGAGTGAGTTCCAGGATAGCCAGAGCTGTACAGAGAAACTCTGTCTTGAAAAACCAAAAAGAAACAAAAACAAAACAAAACAAAACAAAAAAAACAAAAAAAAATAGAAACCAGAAATGTATTTGTCTTAGTGTTCTCTTCTGTGTAGTGGGGCTTCCTCGCAGTTTCTGAGGTGTAGTCCATTGTGGTGGGAAGCATGGTGGTGCACGGGCAGACATGATGTTGGAGAAGTAGTTGAGAGTTCTGCCTCTGGTTCTGCAGGCAGCAGAAAAGAAGATATGGCTTGGGTTTTTGAAACCTCAAAGCCCACGCCTAGTGACACACTACCTCCAGCAAGGCCACACCTCCTAATCCTTTCAAATAGTGCCCTGAGCATTCAAATATATGAGCCTATGGGATCATTCTTATTTAAGCCATTACAATGTTCAATATGGCCCACTGAGTAAATGAATAAGGGGGTCTAGTGACCCCCCAAGTCTGATTTGAGGTTTTAGCTTAAACAGAGGATAAGAGGTATGCTTAACTAAGCAGTCCTGGTCAAAGTGTGGTCTGCCCATCATTGTCTCTGACCCAGTCTATCCTGCAAGTGGTCTGACAAGTTGTTAAAATGTGGGAACTTTCTTCCTAGAAGGTAAGTGTCTCTTCTTCTGCTTCAGCCCTTCTCTTCCCCCTGCTTGAGAGTCCTGAGGAAATTTTAATTCTTTAGGGTCATTGTCTTAATAAGCCCATAGGAGGGGAACAACAATGGTCTATCTTTAGAGTCTCCTTTCCTGCCAGGAGAGCTACAAGCTATAATGAAGACTCAAAGTCAGGTTATTCTCTCATCTCTCTCTCTTTTCCTCTAACAGACAAAGGGACAATAAATCTAGGTATCTCTTTCTTTTCCTTGGACAGACAAAGGTATGATAAATGCAGGTGGTAACTTTGTTGGCATTTAAGATTATTTATTCCAATTGGACAACTCAAGGCGGGCACCTTATCATCATCTGAATGCTCTGTGTCAGGCTGAGAATCCATAATTACTAGGCCAGGACCCGACTGAGCCTCCCTGCAATGCTAGCTCAGTCTGGCCTGAAATTCACTATGTCTACTGAGCTGGCCTTGGATTCACAGTATCCTCCTGTCTTGGCCTATCCCAAACCTCAGTGCTATGACTACAAGTGCGCCATCATGTTCACTGACATGAGAAAGAAATGTGGGTGAATTCTCGGACAATTCCCCACCAGAGGGAGCAGAAGTGATAGGGTAAGGGGGTTGTTTTGGCCTTCTCTCTTGTGCCTTTGATGTGGCGTCCCGTGTCTGCAGAAGTAAGTAGTTATCTCCTGGGCCCGTTAAATAGTAAATTTCCATTATCAGTTATCTTTCTTGAGACTCGACATTTTGGGTAAAGCCGTGGGTCACTAGATTTTAAGCTCTAGATGTTTCTATAAAGGCATTACACAACATGGGTCAGGCTCCAAGTAGTTAGATAGGGTTTATTGGCATGGCAATTTTGTTTTTATTTCTAGCATTTATCTATGCATTCTGCCTATTTATTTAATAGATTTATTTTGTGTGCATGTGTGAAGGTCACAGGACAACTTTTTGGGAATCGGCTCTCTCCTTTTACCTTTTTAAAAAAAAATATATATATATATACATATGTGTGTGTGTGTGTGTGTGTATATATATATATATATATATATACATATATATAAAATATGAGTTTCTGTGCTACATACATGCAGGTGCCTGCAGAGGCCTAACAGCATTGGCTCCCACTAGAGCTGGAGTTACAGCTGTACAATCCCCCTGATATGGTTGCTGGAAACTATACATGGATTTTGACAGTTTTGTAACCATCTTGCATGAGAGGAACCTTTTTTTTTTGTTTTTTGAGACAGTGCCCTGGCTGTCCTGGAACTAGCTCTGTAGACCAGGCTGGTCTTAAACTCAAGAGATCCACCTACCTATGTCTTCTGAGTGCTGGGATTAAAGGCTACTGCCTGGCTTAGGAAAATAATTTTAAAGAATTTGTGCTTTCAGACTATGAGCCCCAAAGAATCAAACTTCCCCCAGGAATTTCCTGCAGAGGGAAGAGGGGCTGAAGCCTGGAGCCACACAGCGGAGGCACTGGCCTCCGAGGAAGACACTTCATACAGCTTCACCAACCTGCCAGACAACTTTCCACGTAGGACACTTAGAGGAAGACACTGATGGTCACTGATGTGTGGGACATGCCTTGACTAGGACTGCTTCATTGTATACACGCCTTGCTATTTAAACTTAAAAAATATTTTAATTATGTGTGTAGTGTTTGCCTGTGCCTCGAGGTGCTGGATGCCTCTGGAGCTGAAATAACAGGCAGTTATGAGTTGGGAACAGAATTTACCTTCTCTGGAAGAATGACATGCCCTCTAACTGCCGAACTCTCTTGCCATCCTTTTCTATTTAAACTAAAACCCATGTCCACTATTTGGAAGGTGGAATTGTCGAGGATGTGTTACGGGAGCCCTCCATATGTCCTTTTCCACTGTGACTAGACTGAATAATATCATCCTTGCTTCTATTAGTTGTCCCTTTAATTGGTGTATTGAGGATGGGCGTCTGAGGGCACAATTTTTTTGTTTTGTTTTTTGAGGCAGGGTTTCTCTGTGTAGTCCTGGCTGTCCTGCAACTAACTCTGTAGACCAGGTTGGCCTCGAACTCAGAAAGATCCAGCTGCTTCTGCCCCCTGAGTGCTAGGATTAAAGGCGTGCACTACCACTGCTCAGCATGGTAAATTTTTTTCTCTTTTTTAAATATTTATTTATTTAATGTATGTGAGTACACTGTTACTGTCTTCAGACACACCAGAAGAGGGCATCAGATCCCATTACAGATGATTGTGAACCACCATGTGGTTACTAGGAATTGAACTCTGGACCTCTGGCACAACAACAGAGCTCTTAAGTGCTGAGCCCTCTCCCCAACCTCCTGAGCCATCTCTCCATTCCCCGAATTCAGCTGTTTTTATTCAGGTACTGTAGCACCTGTGGCTTCACTCTTCTTCTGGTGTCACAGTCCAGTAGTCCTAGGTATTTGCTGCCTGGACTTTTCAATGAGTTAGCCTGTGCTTTTTTTTTTTTTTTTTTTTTTTTTCTGGTTTTCGAGACAGTATAGCCCTGGCTCTCCTGAACTCACTCTGTAGACCAGGCTGGCCTTGAACTCAGAAATCTGTCTGCTTCTGCCTCCCAAGTGCTGGGATTAATGGCATGTGCCACCATTGCCCTGCTAGCCTTTGCTTAAACCCTATGTTTCACAGCTATGAGGTGGGGTCTGATTTGATTAACAGCCAATGTTTTGTTCTTTCTTGTATTCACTCTCTCTTTTGGTGCTGGGCATTGAACCCAGGGCCTTGCATGTGCTACCATAATGCTCTAGCACTGAACCATACTCCTAGCCCTTTCCAAACCCTCTGCCTTGAAACGTGACCTTGTTTTGGGGTCGCATGACTTGCTTTGACCAATGCCTGACCTGTGAATGCAATGCGTCATGTTCTATCCTGCTTCTAGGCCACCATCATGCGCACAGACCTAGGGTAGTCTGCTGCTGGATGAGTCATAAAACCGTTAGCCCAGTAAGCTGTTATTCATCCTGAGGTCATCGTAAGTTAGTCAAGTTAAAGGTCCAAGATTATCATGACTGGCCACAGACAGACTTGAGGAGGTCCAGCTGCAGTCATCCTTACCAGACCAGATCAGCTGACTCATGGGGATGCATGCTACTGAGTTTGGTGATGGTTTGTTATAACCAACCATCACAGTTTAGCAACAGAAAGTAGCACATATGTTCTTAAACTCCCCTTTGCTAGCCAGGCAGTGGTGCCACATGCCTTTAATCCCAGCACTTGGGAGGCAGAGGCAGATGGATTTTCTGAGTTCGAGACTAGCCTGGTCTACAGAGTGAGCTCCAGGACAGCCAGGGTCTCAAAAAACAAAACAAACAACAACAAAAACCAACAAAACTTTCCTTTGCTAAATAGGCTGTGAAGCATTTTGTTTTTCTCTTGAAAGCAATTTCAGCCTCTAGTTAACACAGAATCTGAAGGAAATACAGAAATCTGAAACTTCAGGGCTCAGGGCAGACATTAGATCAGGCCTTGAGTTTCTGAAGGAGTACCAGAACTTTTTTGTTTAGTTTTGTTTGAGATGGTCTTCATATTGTAGCCCAGGCTGGTCTAGAATTCACTATGTAGCCCTCTTGCCGAGGCCTCCCCAATCAGCACTTCGACTCCTAATGGGGCACAGTGTGTATCTTGTTTATAGCTCAATTTGCCCTGGTGTCAAAGAGATGCTGAGGGTCTCTAATTTGGTATACCTCTTTCCCATGAAGACACCAAGACAGACAGATAGACTCTACTGTTTATTTAAAAAAAAAAAAGAATTCAATTTATTTCCTTTTAGAACTGTAAAAAAGTACGTTGGATATAAAATCTAAACAACTAAGGTGTGGTCAGTCAGGAAGACATGGCCATCACTCTCTTCATCCTCCAGTGACTCCAGGATGAGGGCAGCAGAACAGGGCTGGGGCTGACTGCTGCTACCTAAAAGGCTGAACCATAAGCTTTAAAGAGTGGGAGCTCCAGAGCAGCAGATCCTCAGGAAGGAGGAGGGAAAGAGAGTGAGTGGTACAGAGTAGGAAGAGAGGAAGTGGGCGGAGGAAGAGGAGGTGGCAAGACTGCCCTTCGTACTACATACAGTCTGCGGCGGGGTGGGGGGGAACACTTTAATTTGCAATAGGGAAAGTCTTCCTTTTTTTCTTTTGAGATAGGGTCTCCCTCTATAGGTTAACCTAGAACTCACTTGGTAGGCCTAGCGGGGCCTCAAACCACAGCAATCCTCCTGCCTCTGTTTCCAACCATGCCTGGTGAGTCTTCCTTCTTGAATGCTGAGCACAGCTAGCATAAATGTGTCCTAGGAAGTTCACCTGTGTCCTGGTGCCAATGGCTGCTCCTCCCTGGAGAGCAGCCCAGGCACCTTCTACTAGGAAGGAAAGGTACTCATCCACGTGACATGACGTGGTCACCGTCGGACTTGCATGAACTCCTTGCGCAGCCACAGTGAGTCCTGGTAAAAGCGGGGGTCACCCAGTCTCACAGCCGTCCTTTTGTAGAAATAGCAGTAGAGCACTGCGGCTGAGGACAAAAGCAGAGAGCAACCTCAAAGGTGGTCCTCAGTGCTCCCTTCAGGGGAGCACTAAGCCCAGCCAGCCCACGCACTGTCCCAGAACGGGCAGAGGGCAGCCCTGCCTCTTTCCCTTGGGAGGCTGGCCTCCTCATCCCAGGCTGTCCTGATGGAGCTGGGAAGCAGGATCGCAGCCGTGCTGCCAGAGGCTGTGAGCGAAGCCACTCATCCTCACCTAGTCTCTGGAATACAAACAGTGTTTGCAGGCCATTTGTCCATCTGAAGCTGCTGGAGTTTTTCCATCTCACATTCTAGAGGAGACATGAGTACAAAGGGGAAGGTTAAAGGACCCATGAGGCTGTCACATCTCCAACTTGCTTAGCTGCAACAAAGCCACTTGGTTGAAAATCATGCTAACCTCTCCTTTTCATAAGCTCTAAGTATATTATTTCTCAAGGGAGTTTTAAACTCTTCAAAATGTTTTTCTTTATGGGGCTGAAAAGATGGCTGAGTGGTTAAGAGCACATTGATCTACGTTGAGTTCCTAGGACCTATATGACAGCACACAACTTCCTATAACTCTAGTTCCAGGGGAGCCAATGCTCTCTTCTGGCCTCTGTGGACACTAGGCACACACATGATGCACATATGCAGGCAAACACTCTCATATGCATAAAATAAATAAATAGAATTTTTAATTAGGCATGGTCATGCATACCTTTTAACTACAGCACTCAAGAGGCAGAAGCAAGTTGGGCAGTGGTGGCGCACGTCTTTAATCCCAGCACTTGGGAGGCAGAGGCAGGCAGATTTCTGAGCTCGAGGCCAGCCTGGTCTACAAATGGTCTACAAAGTGAGTTCCAGCGACAGCCAGGGCTACACAGAGAAACCCTGTCTCGAAAAACCAAAAAAAAAAAAAAAAAAAAAAAAAAAAAAAGGCAGAAGCAGGCAGATCTTTGTAAGTCTGAGGCTAGCCTGACCTACATAGTGAGTTCCGGGCCAGCCAGAACTACGTATAGTAAGACTTCTTTTCAAAATAATTTTTAAAAAATGTGTGTGTGTGTGTGTGTGTGTACATATGTATGTGCCAGTGTGCAACAGCATACATGCATAGGCAGAAGACAACTTACAAGAGTCAGTCCCCTCCTTCCATCATGTGGGTCCCAGGATCAAACTCAGTGTGTTACGCTTGGCAGGAAATTCCTTAACCTGCTTAACCATCTTGCCAGCTCTCAGCTACCTCCTGCTCCTTTTTATTTTTTGCTTCAAAGGGGTCTCCTCTAAGCCCGAACTGGGGAATTTATCTGCCAAGGAGAAATGATCTCAGAAGTGTCTCTGCTTACTGTTCAGCCCACAGAATCTCAGGCTCAGCACTTTGGTGCATTCAGCCTCAGGCTTAATGACATCAACAGCTTAAACACAGGGCTCCAGGAAGCAGAGCACAGGTCCTGACAGAGGAAGCCCCTTGACTTTGCACACTGCTCTGCTGCTTCCTATGGCACGCCAGGGGCACCCACATGGTGGGTCTAGAGACAGTGAAAAAGTGACTAGGGACCAAGGTTCTGCTGTTTTGATGGTGATGCTGAGAACCAAGGCCAGGGAAGATCTTTACCCTTAAGCCACACTCCTAACTCAGAGTCAGGAATTTTAATGAGTTCCATCAAAATAAGCATATGGGGACTCATGAGCTATCCAAAGAGATGGAAGGATTTGTAAAGCAGAAGAAATGGAAAACAATAAAGGCCTGCAAGACCTCCCAAGAACAGTTAAGAACATTTGCTGCTCTTTTAGAAAAACAGAGTTTACTTCCCAGTGTCCATATAGTGTGCGTCACATTCTCTATACCTCTAGCTACAGATCTAAGACCTGGGGTACTCCTCCTCTCTCTGCATGTGCATATGCACACACATACATGCATTGTCATACACTTTCAAATCTTTTTTTGGAGGGGCAGTGGTGTTGAGGTAGGATTTTTTTTTTGTAGCTTTAGCTGTCCTGGAACTTACTCTGTAGGCCAGGCTGACCTCAAACTCACAGAGACTCGCCTTCATCTGCCTCCCGCTGAGTACCGGGATTAAAGGCATACACCACCACAGCTTCAAATTATATTCTTAAAAAGCAGTCTGAAACGCCGGGGACTGGATCTGATCTGGGGCTTACAGGAGGCTGAGTTTCCAGTGTAGAGATGAAGACTCTGCTCAGGGCTTACATAAAGGAAAGCAACACTCTTGCAGGGCTGTTTCTGAGAAACACCCAATGCCTTTACTATTAACCACGGGACACTAACACCTACACATACCCTCTGTCAACACCCACCTACCTACATAGTCAATGGCAAAACTGACCCGACTTCCTGTTTCAACACTGGTAGGCTTATTTGAGGCAAAGGTAACTGTTACAAATAGAAAAGTCCCTAGATCCTCCAACACAGATTGCTAGGCAAAACTGCCTAATGAATTGTCACAGCCCAGGACGCCTTCATCTTACCTACTTTTTACCAAAGATTCTGAACCAACTCAAAGAATAACAGTACTTCCAGAGGACAGACACTTCTAGTTGGATTTTTTTTTTTATTTTTTTATTTTTTTTTTTTTTTTTTGAGACAGGGTTTCTCTGTGTAGCCCTGGCTGTAAACCTGGCTGGCCTCAAATTCAGAAATCCACCTGCCTCTGCCTCCCAAGTGCTGGGATCAAAGGCGTGCACCACCCCTGCCCAGCTTGGATTTTCTTTTAATAGGAGAGGGTTTGATCAAACACAGGGCATAGAGCCTGCCGGGTACATGCCCTGCTGCTGAGCTGTGTCCCCAGCCCTTACCATTATCTTTCTGGTGTGTGTTTTGTTTTGGCTTTTGTTGTTTTTCTGTCAAGCCTTCATACAGGTAGGATGTAATCAGACCAACAGCTTGAATATAAAGGACCTATCTCACACAGGCCCCAGATTAGATCTCATTTTCATGGCTGCCGACTTCTACTTCCCTAATTCTTCCATCTCTTGTGTGTCTCATGAGTTTTCATAGCCTTCTTGAAAAAAAAGATTTATTTATTTATTTTAATATTATTTATTTTTGACACACAGTCTAACATTATGCAGTCCTGGTTGGCCTGGAACTATCTTTTAGACCAGGTTGGCCTCTAACTCACAGAAATCTGCCTGCTTCTGCCTCTGCCTCCCAAGTACTGGAATTAAAGGTATGTACCACCCATGTCTGGCAATTGGTTTACTTTATGAATATGTGTGAGTGCCTGTCTTTGTGTGTATATGTGTACCGTGTACATGCTAGTGCAGCAGTGGCTAGAAAAACTGGATCCCTTGGGATTGGAATTAAAAGAAGTTGTGAGCTACCTGATATGGGTACTAGGAGCCAAATTCAGGTCCTCTGCAAGAACAGCAAGTGCTCATAATCTATGTGCCAACTTCCAGCCCATCATACTCATTTTAGCCTCAAGGTTCTTGCTACTGAACTTATATGTAGCCTAGGATGAACTTGCCATGGCCCTCAGAGAACTAAGATTACAGGTAGATGCTACCATATTTTGTAAGATTGTCTTAAGATAGGTCTTACACTATAGTCTAGGATGGCCTAGAACTTAACTATGTAGATCCAGGGTGACCTTGAATTTATCTTAATCCTCCTGCCTTGGCCTGCTAGGTGTTAGAATTACATGTGTTAGTCACCATGCCCAGCTACTTGTAGCTCTTTATTTTTTTAAGAATTTGTTGGGTAAATTACTTGTAGCTCTTTAAAGATGTGAAAGGGCCAATGAGAAAACTCAGTGGTTGGGGGCATTTGCTGCCAGGCCTGATAACTGCAGTTCAGTCTCCAGAACCTGCATGGTGGAAGATCAGACTTCTGCAAGCTATCCTTTGACACCCACACCTCTATGCACCTACACAGAGACATAACATATTAGCTATATGTAATTTTTTTTAAATTAAATATGTAGAAATTCATAGCTTTCATTCTTACCATGACCCAGACGTGTAGGGAGATGCTGAGGGCAAGATACACAGATGTCAGAATGATGGTCCCTTTGAACTTATGGAATAGGAGGTTGACCAGGCCAGCCTGGAAGACGAAGGTGTTGAAGAACATGAGGAAAATTATGATGATGTTGAAGAGGATTGCAATATCCTGGATGCTGTAGACACATAAAACAAAGTATAGTCAAGTGGGGGCTGCATGAGGACTTAAAGAGATGGCCCTAAGTGCTAAGGGGAATCAAGAGATCAGTTCTTGCCCAGGCCGTGGTGGCGCATGCCTTTAATCCCAGCACTTGGGAGGCAGAAGCAGGCAGATTTCTGAGTTCAAGGCCAGCCTGGTCTACACAGTGAGTTCCAGGACAGCCAGGGCTATACAGAGAAACCCTGTCTTGAAAAACCAAAAAAAAAAAGAGAGAGAGAGAGAGATCTGTTCTTCTCTATGATATTGTCAACCCAAACCCTCAGACAGCATAGACTTCTAAACACACTACTAACTTTAAAATGCTCAACTGTGACAGTCAGGGCCTTGGCACTCTGTGGAGTCAGCTTTTCAGGTCTGCCTTATACTCACATGAACAGCACAAGCTGGATAACGGGAGCCATTCGGAGTAGCTCTGAGAAGGAGTTGACGAACAGGTCATAGGACAGCAACAGGAACTGCAGGGAGAGCACCAGGCTGTAGTTACTGGTCTGGAGCATCTTCTATCTGATTTGTGGCACTTCCAAGAGTACATTGCACAGTTCTGGTTCTCTGTCTGCCCAGAACTCTGGGAGAGATGTTTAGTTTTTCCAAATTAGAGCTGTTTCCCTGGCTCTAATGCAAGGACCTGTTTGGAGAGGAGAGAGGCAAGAAACAGAAGAAGGGCAAGGAAGGCAATATTAGAACAAACATTGGTATGCAAAACACCATTTTAGGTGATCAGGGTATATTAGTTAAAACAAATTATTAAAAACTTAAAGCCAGGCGTAGTGGCATACACCTATAGTCACAATATTCAGGAACCTAAAACAGGAGGATTGAGAGTCTGAGGCCAGCTAGAGTTATGAGAGCCAAGACTCTTCAAATAAGACAAAACCAAACCAAAACCTATCCCAACTCCACCCCACTGTACCTTAACTTGTCATTCTTTCTAGAGACTCATAACAGCAGACTTTTCTCCATGTCTGAATCCTTCTAAATGCATGGCTCTTTTTTTTTTTTTTTTTTTTTTTTTTTGGTTTTTTGAGACAGGGTTACTCTATAGCCCTGGCTGTCCTGGAACTCACTCTGTAAACCAGGCTGGTCTTGAACTCAGAAATCCACCTGCCTCCCAAGTGTTGGGATTAAAGGCGTGTGCCTGGCTCATCTTGAATTCTTGATCCTCTTGTCTCGCCCTGAGTGCCTGTTTTACAGGAATGTACCCACACCTGACAAAAGCACAACTAACCAAGAATATTTAGGGTTACTACAGAGCAGTGACAGCCTGGTCACATAATAGTAGTAACAGCAGTAAATAAAATCCGTCTATATTACATGCAACTCTCTAGGAACTGTTTCAATCACAGATATTATTTAAATCTTATAATAACCTCATAAAGTAGACAATAAACTCTTACTTTCCTCAATTCATAGATGAGAAAACCGAAACTCAGCAAAATTAACTAATTTGACCAAGATTACACAGCTAGTAGGTGGCAGAGTGGTATTCTAATAGAGGCACTATACAACCAGCCTATTTTGTAACTGATAGAGTGCTACCTAAGTAGATGAGGAATATGTTCTCATAGAAATGGGCAGTGTCACATACAGAAAGAGCTGAGAGGACACAGTACTCTCCTAGCTTTATAAAGGTTATGACAGAAACACTGAAGCAGCAAGTAAGGGGCGCATATTTATAACTTTACTTAGTCCCTGGATTTGAAAAGCAGCCATTTTAGTGCCTATACCCCTCATTTTGCAAAGGTTCTAAGGGGCCCAGGACCCGTCTACCTTCCGCGGTGGAAAAGCCCCATGTTTTTTTGTTTTTTGTTTTTGTTTTTGTTTTTGGATATATGAATGTAGCTTCTCTGGGCTTGAGTTTTCACACAATCTCTCTCCTAGGTACCAGCGCCAAGATAATCTTGTTAACCAAGAGAATTTACTTTAATCCTCATAACAATCTGCAAGGTAGGAAAGAATTATCTCCTGGCTATAGGCAAGGACACAGAGTTAGAGTCATTTCCTCCAGGTCGCAAGTGAGTAGAGTCAAACGCACCACTTTGTAAGGCTCCATCAAGGGCTTCCGTTAAGTAGAAACGCCCCTCGCTCTAGCTACGGGGATGAGCACCCTCCAATTTAACGCAGTTTTCCTCACCAGTCCCAATCCGCTCACAGACCGAAAGGCCTCGGCAAAAGACCCATAGCAAAAGCAATAGCAACACAAAATTCTGACTTCAGCCACTCTGTGATCCGCAGCATCTACACGCACCTCAAAGAATCCACGTCGGTAGTCATGGAAACACCCTCTCGGCTTCCGGAAGTTGGCTTTAAATTCCGGAAGTAGATTGCTAATTGCCCGCCATGTTAGGGCCTTCGCGGTTTCAGGCTCTCCCTGTGACCGCTTCTTCCTTCGTGCCTTGCTGAGGGCCGACCCTAGCGAGAGGCTGTTAACCCCAGCATTTCGCCTGTTTCGGGGCGGGGTCTGTGGCTAGAGACAAGGCTGACAGGACGCAGCGCTCCTAGGAATCAGACCAGAAACCGCTCAGGAACTCGCCCCTTAGCTTGCAAACCCCATTTCCCAGACTCCCTAGCTCATCGCCGGAAGTGGCCGAGCCTATAAAAGCTCAGGTAGCGCCCTCTGTACCGGATCCCGTAGTTTTCAGGCTTGCCGAAAAGTCTATTCTCCGGCGTCCTGGAGGAGCCTAGGGAGTGGCAGCTCCCGCGGATCGGTGGGTCGCAGAGACCTGCCCCCAAGGTGTTCCACTGTGTGGCTAAGGGTGGGATAGAGCCCTGGCTGGGAGAGCCGGGTTATGGGTTCCAGTGGTGGTTTCGCCGCTTCCTTGCTTCGCTCTGTCTTCACTCGGCGTTCAGCCTAATTTTCCTTTCAAGAATTGGACACTTTTCCGTTCCCCTTCAAAACCGCAGGTTGTGTTTGTAGAGGCTCTTACGCTTTTCAAAATGCGTCTCATCTAAGAGTTGCTAGAATCAAGGTGATTAAAGGGAGTCAACGCCATACCCACCTTGCACCTGGAACACTTCTGACTGTCCGAAGAACGAAGGACCGGTCTGTGAGCACTTGTGCTAAGGTGGACTTTATTCAGACTCCTGAGTGGAATATTACTTGTCACTCACTCCTGAGTCCTGCTTGGAGGGCCTGCCTTTGGAAATGAGTTCTGGGAACTGAACACGGGAACTGAACACAGGAACTGGGTGCTGGTACCAGCCTTGCCAGTTGCCTGACTGAGTTACTCTTCTATGGATCCCGGCGCTGCAGTACTTTTGAATAAGATGCCTGGATTTATAGGATTTGCACTCTAAATCTGGTCCCCAGGATTCTTAGTGTTACTCCGGCTTTGAGGAAGGTGCAACGAACTCTGCCCCTTAGTCTGTTTGTAGCTCTAACTTCTAAAAGTAACGGTGTTTGGAGTACAGCCTTTTCATGAGAGTAATGGAAGATTCATTTTTTAACCCTGGGACTGATTCTGGTTTAGCTCAGCCTATGAGAATCCTTTACTCAGAGAATTGAGGAAAACATTAAATAGAAGTTAGGTACTCTTCTTCAATCGGGATAAACTACACCCCATAAGCCACATCTAACCCCAAGTGGCTTTTACATATTTAAACTATTGGGGCAGATCATATTATGTTAAATGTGAAAGTCACGTCAAACGTAGGTTTCAGTGTCTGTGGTGTTAATGAGGCACAATCGTGTTCATTTGTTAAGATACCCTTCCTGGCTGCTCTTATATTACACCATACAAGAATGAACATAGTTGTGACAGAGGCTCCAAGCCCTACACAGCCTAAAGAGTCTGTGGACTCCTTTCCTGAGCATGGGGCTCAGCCGAGCAAGGACAGGAGACCCTGCAGTGGTGAGCATGTCTGAAAGTCTTAGTCCAAACTGCTCTCTCAGTGCAAGTGAGCACAGTCTCAGCCTTTGCCTGTGTTCTTTCCCTTGTTTTTGCTATTCTAGGAAAAGAGAGGGCTTATTTGTAAACTGTAACTAACTTTCCTGCCTTCTGTCAGAAAGGTGTTCCATCTGTTCTAAGTCTGCAGCAAAGTGCTAGTCCAGGACTTGTAGTTGGAGTGATGCAGGTTGGTTTGGAATGTTTTGCCTTTTCTTTTCCTCAAATGTGTCTGTGTGTGGTTGTTATGTGTATGTAGGTTCCTGTGAAGACTAGAAGTAGGTATTTGGTCCCTTGGAGCTGTGAGCTGTCTCTCTCTCTCTCTCTCTCTCTCTCTCTCTCTCTCTCTCTCTCTCT
>JADRCD010186765.1:0-42904 GCA_019843815.1 Montemys delectorum | reverse complement strand
AAAAAAAAAAAAAAGCCTTTAATCCTAGCACTTGGGTGGCAGAGGCAGATGTATTCCTGAGTCTGAGGTCATCCTCATCCCCAACATCTCCAAAGAGACTTCCAGGCAAACGAGGTTAGTGAGTCACACAAGCCTAGTCACATTCAACTCACTATGTAGCAAAGGATGGTTGTGTACTTCTGATCCTCCTGTCTCTACCTCCCAAAATAAGTCATCTTGCCTGGCTAAGGTCCAGAGCCTCCTGCTGTTAAGCAGGTACTCAACTAACTGAGCTAAGGTTCCCAGTCCTGTCTCTAAATTCCTCGTTGCTCACTCAATATACAACCTTAAGCATATTGCCTTCTTACTACAGAACAACTGAGATAAAACACGAATTCTAGATGATAAAATTCTGCTTCCAAGCTCTACTAGCACCCAATAAAAGCACATCACTGTGCACTGCACATACCTGATATACAGTACTATGTCTTTCACACATACTTGATGTAATCCTACCCCACTATGCCTGTTCCTGAAGGTTGTCTTTTGTGGCTCTGGGAATTGAACCAAGGGCCCAGCTCATTAAAGGCAAGCAGCACCTCTAGCCTTTTACAGATAATAGTCCAGTCAAATACACACCACATCTTAAAAAGATAGATCTATTAATTAATCCCCTAACAGGTGATCATTTTTCCTTAAACATAATGTAAGCCAGGTCTAATGACACATAGGACTTTTGAGGTAGCTCTAAGGTCAACATATATTCCACACAGGAACTCTTGAGGCCAGCTTGTCTGAAAATGAAATAAAATAGAATAGAGCCAAACAAAAATGGAAAATAAAGAAGTTAACTTTTAACTCAACCATTTTGATTTTATTTATTTGAAGGAGGGGGAGAACAATTTGCAGGACACAGTTCTCTCTCTTCACCATCTGGGATCTGAGGAATGAACTCAGGTCATCAGGTTTCAGGCTTAGAAGTAAAATCTTTTCCTGCTGAGCCATCTCAAAGGCCCTGAGGATCATCTTGAATACCATCTTCCTGCCTCCACTTCCACATCCTGAGATTCATCCCCATCTTCTTCCTATTGGCTTGTACTGGAGACCAACTGCCTAACCATGAGAGATAAAATACAACCCATGGTCCTGTAGTCCAGTTTCTCAATATGATCTCATGTTAACAACCTACCTAGCAAGGCATGGACAGTACCCATCAATAGAAATGGACTGAATTCAAGCAGATCTGAAAAGATGAGTAAGTTACACAGCAGAGGATTCAAACTGCTGCCTTCTTTTGCTCCTCCCTAGCCATGCTAACGGCCTCCCTCCCTCCCCAGAGTTCCACATGGTCGACTGAGGAAGGAAAAAACATTCCACAGCATTCCAAAGTGGGAAGCTAAATCAGTATTGCCCTACTCATAGGTAACACTGAGAGTGCTTGCTTGACAGACCCACAGCTGGTAGGTTGGGTTGACTATGATGGCAGTGCATGGACCTAATAGAGTCTTCTGCTACGGACATCTGACCTCACCCAAGCTAGCAAATATCCACAGAATACACCAACAATGAGACCAATTATGTCACCTTTCCCCAGGTGGAACTAGCTAACCACCTAGTCAGCTAGTCTCAAACGGGATGTTTTCCAAAACAGGAGATGAATTTTACAGGAGAATGCCTAAACCAAAATCTTGACATCTCACACACCTGTTTCTAAACAAGTGGGGGATGGGCATTTTAACAGCAAAGAATTGCAGAATGGAGTTCATATCTGGGAGGTGCACCAGTTTTGATCTATCCCATCCCCATCCCCTAGAAGGCCTAATTTGGAAACAAAACTGCAGCCGGGCGGTGGTGTCGTACGCCTTTAATCCCAGCACTTGGGAGGCAGAGGCAGGTGGATTTCTGAGTTCAAGGCCAGTCTGGTCTACAGAGTGAGTTCCAGGACAGCCAGAGCTACACAGAGAAACCCTGTCTCAAAAAAACAAAAAACAAAAAAACTCCCAAAAAACCAAAAACTGTACAAACAGAACTTCTGTTTCTGCTTACTGTTCAGTTAGGAGACAACACTCTGATTTTTTTTTTTTTTTCCGAGACAGGGTTTGAAAGAAGTATTGATGCACTGAATCAGAAGTCTTACCTGGTGCTGTCTCCCCTACTGCCAGAATACACACGTTTAGAAAAGTAGGTGGGTTCATTCTCTTATTTATTTATGCCTAGACCTCACATATGTTGAGCACACACTCTACCTCTGAGCCATACCCTAAGTCCTTGCCACTCATCATTCTAGAATCTAACATTCTACTTTGCCAACTGAGTTCTACTAATTTAATTTGGATGTTTCAGTTTCCCAAAAGGAAATAACATCTACTAGCTTACACAATCAATGATGCAATGAAATTAGAAGATGCAGGTGATTTCTAATTTATTCAACTGGGACTCTTTATGCCACTGAACCAATGGGCAGAATCCATGGGCTGAAATGACTAGGTCCGACTAATTATAAAGAAAACCACTATATAATGAAAGCCAGGAAGACTATCTGGAACCCAGGGGATCCTCTGAAACACCTCTTCACACTCCTTTTCCAAAAATAGTAGAAAACTATAAGAACCAAAACTAGGCTAGACTAAAGAATCAAAGTTTGAGTCATTTCACTAGATAAAGAAATTCAACTAGCTCAAATTCTGACTTAGGAAAGGAAAATATAAAATTGGTAATTTAAAAAGCCAAGACACTGTGCTACATATGTTTAATACCACCACTTAGGAGGCAGAGGTAGGTAGATCTCTGTGAGTTTGAGACCAGCATGATCTATATAGGCCAGCAGGAAAAAAAAAAAGTCAACAACACCCTTATGACTAATAATTAATTACACAAATGAAAACTATATGTCAGGTTTTTTTTTGTTTTTTTTTTTTTTTTGAGACAGAGTCCCTTTATGCCATCTTGTCTGTTCTATAACTACAGAAAGGCCGGGCACCCCTCCTTAGTCTGAGATTACATGAAGCGTGCCTTCTACAGTCAGCTAGAAACTATAATAGTTTTGTTTTGGGGAAATATTTTTGAGAAATATATCTCAGGCTAGCCTCAAATTTGCTATGTGGTAAGGATGACTCTAATCATTCTACTACAACCACTTCCACATTAGGAATATAGGTGTGTGGTACCTTAGCGGGTTTGTTTTAGATGGAGGCTCATCATGTATCCCAGGCTTGATCCTGAATTGCTATGCAGCCAGAGATGTCCTTGAACTCCTGATCCTAAATCACCAAACCTAGTTTATGTACGTACTACTTTCTTCCCATTTTATGAATTACTGAATATTAATTTATGCGCTTAGCATGGTGGTTCATGATTGTAATCTCATCAGCATATAGAAAGCAGATACAGGAAGATGTCAGAAAGTATAAGCTAGTCTGGCATATACAGCAAGCATAGTACCAGGCTTACAGGGCTACATAGCAAGATTCTGTGTAGCTTAGTTGTTAAGTGCCCGTCTAGCATGGAAAAAGTCCTAGGTTTAGTCCTCAACACCAAACAAAACAGATGAGATGGTACATACCTATGGTACTAACTCTCAGGGGGTAAAGTGGCTACACAGACCCTGTATTTAAAAATCCAGAGAGAGCAGGAAGGACCGATGGTTCAGCTGGTGAAAGTACTTGCTCTCAGGCTTGACGACCTAAATTCAATCCCTAGATTCCATGTCTTAAAGAAGAGAACCAATTCCTGCAGGCAGTCCTCTGAGCTAAACAGGTATGCCAATGTACAACCCAATTTTGAAAAATTATCAGACCCACCAAGACAGTGATAGCTCACAACTTTAAAACTAACACTGGGGAGGGAGGCAGAGGCAGGCAGGTCTCTGTGAGATCTAGGACAGCTAGGGCTACAACAAGAAACCCTGTCTCAAAAAAATCAAATCAGCCCTTGAGCAAGTGAACCGCTGACTGCAGAGTGAGCATCTCCTCACTTTAGGGAAAAGGTCAGAGCTTCTTCATTATATGAAGGAGGTAGAAACATACTACTCGTTTCACGGTCACACAGAGCATCTGAAAGCTAAGTGACTGAGCGTCCATTTACTGTACCCCAGCTCCAGATGCACTTATCACATGTTTTGACTTTTCCTCAGGCAGCTGGTAAGCATACAGTGTACTGAGAAAGGTGCCTCTTTTTTTTTTTTCCTCATTTTTTTCATTTTATTAAACAGTAATTAAAAACTCCATCACAGGACAATATTTGGAGAACTCTGGCCTATCTTGATATCTGTGTGCTTTCTATTCTCTTCTTCTGTGGAGTTCTTCTGGTTTGAAGAACACCAAGTAGAACTTTTGGTAAGCACCACTGTGCACATCTTCATTGGACACTTTAGCCAGTATTCCAGGATGACTTTCAGGTAACTTGGTAGCAGCCCATAACCTGAAGGAACTCAGCAACATCAATGAAGCCAACTGAACAGAGAGAGGACTAGAAATGGTTAGAGTGATCCAAAACCCCAACATTATGAGCTATGTGCAGGACCACACCAGATATATTTGAAACTTCTGTGCACTACATAAGTGTTTGGTGCCTTCAGAAGCCAAGAGGGCATAACATTCTCAGGCCTATAGTCACAGCCAGTTGTGAACCACCACGTGAGTGCTGAAAATCAAACCTGAGTCCCTGGAAGAACAGCCAGTGCATTTCTGAGCCATTTCTCCAGTCCCCCACATTGGATATTTTTAAGACTACACACTGCAGGATGCAAGCAGAAGAAAACTAGGAAACCAAGATATAAGGAGGGGTAGAGCTCTACCTGTTTTTTTTTTCCCTGAAAAACTAGATGTGGGTGAGAGAAATAAGAGAAGACAGATGTTTCAGCCTGATTGCAAGCTAAAATGATAATTTACTTTTAATGAGATGGAGAGCAGATGTTTTTGTTTGCATCTTATTTTTATTTTTTTATTTTGCATGTGTTAAGGGAGGGATAATGAGTTCAGTTTAGGACATCTCCAACTAGATGTGTGAGTTCTACATCTAACTGGCAATTTCAATTTCTAATCTTCATGAGGGTTATATTTGTCCTTACAAAAATGTTCCATAGTTGTCTAGCATTTAAATAGTATTTATATATTTATGTATTTCTCTACAACTTTTTTATTTTGCAAAAGTAAAATCTGTAGCCAAACACTAACCCACCCGCCCCCAGCTCCTAGGAACTGCCATTTCCATTTTCCATTTCTACCAACTTGACTCTTCTAGGTATCTGATATAAATGTTATGTTATAGCATTTGTTTTCTCTGATTGGCCTATTTTCTTTGAAGTGTTAAGGATTTGAACGTATGATCTTGAGTATTCCAGGCAAGCACTTCTATTCTACATTCCCCAGCACTTAATTGCGCCCCTTTCCATTAGTATTCAGTCTCATCGTTGTTATAGCCGTATCAGAAGTCATATACTACATTTTATTTATTCACTCCTGTGTTGACAGGACACCTCAGTTGCTTCCATCTTCCTTGGGTAATGTAAACAGTACATCAATAAATATGGGTGAACAAAAGTTCTGTTCAAGTCCCTACTTTTAATTTTGTTGGTAAAATATCTCTAACTCAGATAGTCTTTCTTGTTACTTTATTCTTGAGATAAGGTCTCACTATGTAGCCCAGGCTAACTCAAATAGTAGATTCAATAGAATCTTACTGCCTCAGATTCCTAAGTGTTTTAATTACAAGCTCAATAAATCTTTTTTTTTTGGGGGGGGGCAGGGTCTTTTATATGCTTGGCTAGCCACAGATCCAGCATGTAGCTGAGCCAAAGACGGTCTTGAAACTTCTGATCCTTCTGTGTGTGTTAAATCCTAGCCCCCAAATAACAACCACCTGCCTTTCCCCACCATTATATTTCTGAAAGGCTGGTTTGTTTTTTTTTTTTTTTTTTTTTAAAGATCCATCTCACTCTGACTCTGCTGGGATTAAAGGCATGTGCTACCATCCCTAGCTGGACCACCACTGTTTTGAAAATCTGTAGCCCAGATCGGCTTCATGACCTATTTCTGCATCCTATGTGCTGGGATTGCTCAAATCCACTTTTAACTAGTTCTTGTATATGGTATAAAAGTATAACAATTTTGTGAGATTATTATTTATGAATATTGGCATTTTGCCTGTATATATGTGAGGAGGCCGAAAGAAGACATCAGATCCCCCTGGAACTAGAGTTAAAGATGGTTGTAAGCCAGCAAGTGTGTGCTGAGTTTTGAACCTGGGAAGTCTGGAAGAGTAGTCAGTGCTCTTAATTGCTGAGCCATTTCTCCAGTTCCATAACATTTTTTTATATATGAATATCCAGTTTTCACAACACCATTTGTTGAAAAAGCTATAATTTCCCTAACAAATTATCTAGTCATCCTTGTCCAAAACCATCTCACCATATGTAACAAAGATTTATTTCTTGCCTTTCTGGTCTAGTCTTTTTTTCAGGACCACACTGATTGGGTTTTGTTTAAATCAGGGCCTTAGGTAGCCTAGACTAACCTTACGCCATGGTCCTCTTGCTTCTACCACCCAAGCACTAGGATTACAGAAATGTCTCTACTAAGCCTGGCCCCTGAGGATCACTTAAGTTACCACATAGAGAAAGTTTAAACTTTCAACTTGTTTTCAAGACTGTTATTGCTACTCGGGGTTACTTCTTGGGATTTATGTGAAATTTCACGGTCAGTTTTTCTGTCCTTGCCATAAAGATGGCTGTTTTGAGGAAAACTATTTTCTAAAATGGCACATTAATCTTCTAACATTTCACTGCCATTTGGAAGTTCCTTTCAGAACTTCAGAGCCACACTTTCCATTTCTGTGCATCCTGCTGATACAGATTCCAGCACTGTTTTTTTGTAACTAGTTCTGTTGGTGATGGTTGGGGTATGTTTGTATTAAGGCCAGGACAACTTCAAATGTCATCATCAAGAATGTCCCCCTGCCAGGAGTGATAGATAGCACATATCTTTTGAGAAGCAGGAATGGTGGATCTCTGTGAGTTCAAGGCCAGCGTGGTCTACATAATGGGTTTCAGAATAGTCAAGAGTTGCATAGCATGACCCTGTCTCCAAAACAAAAAGCCCTTTACCTCCTTTGAAACAATGGCCCGGAGCCCATCAATCAGGCTGGCTGACCAGTGAGTTCCAGGGATATGCCTTCTCCGTGCCTTGGGATTGGAGACTCTAACCAGCCAAAGTGCAGAAAGAAAGACTCGTTAGGAGTTGTCTACCACCTACAGGGTTGCAGGTTTCCAGAGTCACACTGGAGTGGGCTTTCCAGTGGTGCAGGTACTTTTGAGCTATGCTTGCTTCTTGTAAGTAACCCCTAACCTGTTAGTAATTCCAATAAAACTAGCTCAATGGACACTGGTACCTTGGTCTGTTGTGAGCTTCGTTTTTGAGTGAGGACATGTGTGTTGTGGTTCCTCTACCCAGGAAAAGTCAGTCATACAATTCCTTCACACCCAGCTTTTTACATGGGTAAACTTTTTGCATGGGGACTGAACTCAGTGAGACAAGCATGTCACTACTGCCTTAGCTGTCTTCCTAGCCCATGGGCCTTTAAAGGCCCTAAGAACCCTAGACTTTGGTACTCCTCCCTTGGTACTTCTCCCCCTTGGGAGTTCTTTCTCACTTTAATAAATCTATACTCTCCTAAAAACAAGACCAAGCAAAACAAAACAAAACAAAACAAAAAAAACTCTAGAAATTTAATTAGTCCTAGAAATTCAGAAAATTAATTTTCTATGTACAATTTTCTAAGAAGAAAATTTATTTGTATCAGAGAACCTTTAAGAAACAATAGGGCTAGAGAGGTGGTTTAGCAGTTAAGAGTATTGACTGCTCTTCCAGAGGTCCTGAGTTCAATTCCCAGAAACCACATGGTGGCTCTCAACCATCTGTAAAGGGACCCGATGTCCTCTCCTGGTGTGTCTGAAGACAGTGACAGTATACTCACTTACATAAAATATAAATAATTCTTTTAAATAATGAAAGAAGGGAAGGGAAAGGGAAAAAGGGGAAGGGAAAAAGGGAAAGGGAAAGGGAAAGGGAAAGGGAAAGGGAAGGGAAGGGAAGGGAAGGGAAGGGAGAGGAGAACCTGATGGTGATGTATTCCTTTAATCCTAGCACTGAGGAGGTAGAAGCAGGTGGATCTCTATTAAGTTCAAGCTAGCCTGGTCTATAGAGTGAATTCCAGTATATTCAGGGTTACACATGGAAACTCTGTTTCAAAAAACATAAATAAAGAAGGAAGGAAGGAAGGAAGACCACCATCACAGCTTTGTAAAGCACTGATTGGCATGTTACTGGCATTCCCCATAGAGTTTGCTTATATGTGGGGGTCGGGGGAAGAACTGAACCTCTAAGATTTATGGGGGAGAAAGAAAAATAAGGATTGTTTACCATGTAAATATTTAGGGTAATTATGTAACATTATATATTTGAACTTCATTTATGACATGTCAGTTCATGGATTGGTTGTAGAACCTATTCATATTAAATATTTATATGTTAATCCTTTATGTTTATCTGATGAGACAAGTAACAGCAAAAAAAGCACATAGCACAACTTCAATTTTAGAATCTTCAAGCATAGGAGTTACACTATTTTGAGGTTGGCATAATCTTCAGGGCAGATATCACATCACAGAAAAATTATTACAATAAAATCTACATGCATGCACACCTGAATAAACATGTATGTTCACATCAAACACACACACACAAATTTTTAAAGAAATATACTCATTCCAATTACAATAAAAATCGCCAGCAATAATGATGGATAATACAGTTTATATATAGTAGCACTCTGTACTTGTCCATTATACATGATGTTTTTGACTAGCACCCCCTCCAGCCTCCTGGTCTCACCGTATTATTATGGTAAATTAGAAGGAAAAAGGAAATCATAGGCGGGTTTCATTTTTCCATCAAGAATTATTCCTGCAAGCTGGGTAGTGGTGGCGCATGCCTTTAATCCTAGCATTTGAGAGGCAAAGGCAGGTGGATTTCTGAGTTCAAGGCCAGCCTGGGTCTACAGAGTGAGCTCCAGGACAGCCAGGGCTATATAGAGAAACCCTGTCTTGAAAAAACCAAAACCAAAAAAACCAAAAAAAAAAACAAAAAAACAAAAAAACAAATTATTCCTGCAGGAATTGTTCTTGCAAGATATGGTGGCATACACCTTTAATCCCAGTCACAGGAGGATGAGGCAGAAGAACTGCTGTGCATTCAGGGCTAGCCTGAACTATACATGAGTATAAGACCAGACTATGCAAAATTGTACAGACCTTTTCTCAAACATCATCATCATCATCATCATCATCATCATCATCATCATCATCATCATCAAAATCATCATCATCATCAATCTGTGCCATCACAAGCAATTTTTATGTGAGATGTACCAATAAATGTTAGTAAGGACTATCAAATAGTCTTTAGGTTATTTAAAGTCTACACTGAGAGCCATTATGATGATACATGCCTGTAACTCCAGCACTCAGGAAGAGAAGCCAACAGTATCAACATATATTCAAAGCTATCCTGGGCTACATAGCTAATTTCTTTCTCAAAACAAAATGAAAAACTATAGTGAGCTTTCCTTTTTCCGCCCTATTTTCAGTCAAAATCTTGCTATGCATGCCAGGATGGCTTGCAATTCCCAATCTTCCTGCCTCAATCTCCTAAGTGCTGGGAATTACAAGCAAATACCATCATCCTTGGACTCCTTTTCCGTGTCTTTATTCAGTGAACATACTACATTTACAAACTTATCTATTGTACAGATACAGCATTCTACACTCTATACTTTATTAAAGTCGCCATATTAAATATAACTAAACATAACAAATTTTATTAGATAAGCCCAGAATGCATTTAAAGAACACTGTGGATATAAATTTTTATAATATGGTACTATAAATAATTACCAACACGCCACAGATACTGTCCTTTAGAAGGCCCCTTTGCCATCCTGCCGACTCAGCAGGTGCTATGCCTATCAACAGTCAATTGAGCTTTGCACTGCTCAGATCTGGATAACGGAAGTGTTTAAGTGGAAATGCTTGACAGAAGTCCATGCAATTACAGGATTGTTATGAATGGGATCCAAAGCTTTGTTAGATTGATAACTCAGATCCCAAAGCACCTTAGTTGTATACTTCAATAATTAAGACCCCAGCCAACATCCAGTAATACAGTGTTAATGTACAATGTTTATTAGTTTAATTAATTTAGCACAATGACACAATAAAATGTCCCAATATACAAACTGTTGGAAGTCTAAAGTCACAAAAAATACAAATGAAACTATAAATTTGTAAAAATAAGCAGATAAACAAATAAATAGGCTTCTACATCTTCATTATTGGGTGAGGCAGGTGTAGAGAGAGAAAATGAGAATCGTCGCACTTAAGTAGAGAGGCGCTGTCTGCTCCGTGACTGTCACAGTAACCACTTTTTCTTTTTTCAAGGGACAGACTACTTCCTAAGTAGCTATATATGAAACATTACCTTATTGCTTTCAAAGTAAAATATCCAAATGCAAGTTAACAAACTATATTAAATTTCATCTGGCTAAGAGCAGAAAATCAGAACATTTACAGAAACTCATAAAACACATTAAAATTTTTTAAACAAAATAAGTATGACAAGTGGAAATGAATGTGGAAAAAAATCAATGTTGATCATGAAGTTTGAGTGTTTATTGCCTAGCATCTCGATCTCTCAGAAAAACTAGAGACTAGTTTACAAAACAAATAAACAAAAAACAAAAAGCAACAGAAACACACCAAACATGATTTTAAAAAGCAAATGGTACCATTATTTTTTAAAACTTCCCTGGTCAACTCCACTGGCCCCAATAAAAAGGAGGTAAAAATTAAAAGAACATCTTGGAAGATGAGCTACACAAACCTCAGCCCGTCTAGACCTTCAGGGAGCACTTAACAAAGACACCAGCCGTGGGGTGTCATTCAGGTGGAAATCAGTGCTTCTTCAAGGCAGGGACTCCAAGAACTTCCCTAAGCCTCCAAGCCATTCTGAAGTACTGGGTGTGGAGAGTGTTTATTTTTGAGAAAAGGTTTCACACAGCTCAGAGTAGCCTTAAACTCACTTCGTAGGTCAGACAGGCTCCCTACTTCTCAAAATCATTGAGTCTTCTTACAGAAGTCTTGAAATCTCAGGTAGAAGTCACTACACCCAAAAGTAGTTTTCCGTCAGAAGATCAAAAACAATATGCTCTGTAACTTTCCTCAAATATAGTATAAGCTATTTCTTTTCATCTCTAATGAGCAGTACCTTGGAGGCTGAAATACCTTCTGTAACCAAAAGGACAGAAATAAAAAGCACTTTTCACACCCCAGTTCTTATATCAGAATTCCTCTATGATCTCAAACATGCCCTGGGATTTATGTTCTACTCCTAAAAACCCTAAGCTTAACCAAAGTTCCCCCAGCACTTATCCTAATCGTTCTAGCTTTCAGTTTTAATTTTACTTGTTTCTTTGGAAAAATGAGGAACAAAAGTACCAAAGAAACAGAATATAAATTCCCTATTCATGGTACAGGATTTTATACACAGGGCTTCATATGTGATCCACCAATTCTATTGGAATGTTGCAGAAAAAAGCACTTTGGAGCTCAAAGAGCCTTTAATCCTACACATACTTCAAGAGCGGTCAGACAATTTCTCCAGAAGCCAGGCATAGAGACGCCTGCCTGTAGTCTCGGCTAGTAAAAGCAATGTTTCAAGGCCAGCCTGAGTGACACAGAAAAAATGTGGGCTGTGGCTCCGGGTCCAGGGCTGGGGTACAGCAGCCTCGGCTTGGGCATTCTAGAAGCTTGCTAAGCTGGCAGTGCTTCTGCTGTTTAGGGGAAATTGCTTTTTATCCTGTCACTGTCCGCTGCACTACTCTACTGCGGGGTCAAGGACATTACAACAGTGTTCAGGTTTAACTTCCCAACTCTTACTTTGGTACTTTATGATTATGTTCAAAAAGTAACTGGTTATTTTTTAAAAAATCAATATGTAATAATTGTGTTGTCATATTTTCAGAAGAATGTAAGACAAATAGGTAATATAGTTTATGATTAAAAAAAACAAAAACAAAAACAAAAACCAATTCGGCCCACCATGCAAACAGCAAAGACATTGGAGGAAAAAAGACTGGGTAGCCTGGCCAGCTGGAAGCATTCTGAATGCTGAACTAAAGTTACTCACCACAACACCCAGCACAAGTAATTTCACTCAGAGAAATAATTTTTCAACTGGAAAACATTAATTCAGATTTTAGTAAGGTGGAGAGAAACACTGGTGCCCTGAAAGCCTAACTTCTGCTAAAAGCAAGCTCACAGAGGGAGGCAAACGGGAGGGGCAGGAGAGGGAGACTCACTGCAGCTCGGTGGCCTCACCCTTTATGAAAGCACACATTCTCATTTAATTTTTACAGTTATGCCGATTCACACTGAATATGCAAAAAAAAAGGACAAGGCCAACAACAAAAAAAAAAAGTAAAAATGATAAAATGAATCTAAAAGAGAATAATGAAAAGAAACAACATTTGATGACCTTTATAAAAATAGTAAAAGAATTCATTTTGCACACTGTGCTCACAAAAGGGAAAGGAGGTTCCATCAAGCCCTGCAGAACACAAGAGGCAGGTGGCTTGCTCAGGCATCAGCAGAAATAGGCCCCGAAGAACTACCCTCAGCTTCTTCTACATGGTGTCCAGGAAGGAAAAGCAAAGCTGCAAAATGCTGAAGGTTTTAGAAGTGTAACGGTGCTTAGGAAAGATCACTGGTCTGGTGTTGCAGCAGCCCCAGTGTTGAGAGACACTCTAGTCTTCTAGGAGGAGAAAAATAGAAAGGGAGGAAGAAACAGGAAGGGGAAGGAAAGGGCGGAAAAGCACAGGTCATTAGTAAACAGCAAGTTCAATACAGCAAGATGCTCATAAACTCCACTGTGTGATTAGTGGGGCTGCTCTTCTCTCAGCTCTACAGACAACTTGGAGTTTTTAATTAGAGCACTGAGCCAGATGCTCTAATTAGTGATGGCCAAATGAGAAGCAAGTCACAACAGCTCCCCCAAAAACATGCATACTCTATCCCTTCCCTCCTCCAATAAAATCTGTGTACTCGTAAAACACCTGTTTTACAAAGCAATTACTAAAGAGATCAACCTCAAAACCCAAACAATCCAGAGAGGAACTGAGCTTCACCTAAGTTAGGAAAGACCTGCTCTTATGGAGCTAATAGGGAAGTCACTAAAGAGCAGGCTTCCCCTGTGTCATAGGGAACTCTTTGTTGTTGGTGGTGGTGGTTTTTTGTTGTTTGGTCTTTTTTTTTAAAGATTTATTTATTTATTATATGTAAGTACACTGTAGCTGTCTTCGACACTCCTGAAGAGGAAGTCAGATCTCATTACGGATGGTTGTGAGCCACCATGTGGTTGCTGGGATTTGAACTCTGGACCTTCAGAAGAGCAGTCAGTGTGCTCTTACCTGCTGAGCCATCTCTCCAGCCCCATTGGGAACTCTTGATGTGTCAACACTGTGTGTGCACTGGCTGCAGAGCCCTGCCCCACCCACTGTACTATTGAGAATTTTTCAAACACTAAGTCTCAGGGCTGGAAATGGCTCCAGTGGCTAAGAGCTCTTCCTGCACTTCCAGAGCAGCATCTGACTGTGGGCGCCCACAGCAGGTTATTTAACAGGTTATTTACAGCTACCTGACACTGCAGCCCCAGCTTCCTCCTCACACCCCAACACACAGTTAAAAAACAAAACAAACAAAGCAACAACAACAAAAACCCAGTAAGTCTTTTTCTGATCAGGCTAGAAATCCTGTTGGAGCAGTCTAGCCTAGATTTGACAGCTGTTCCCTTCCTGTGTAAAACAATACCTACTTGTCCCACACAGTTCTTCAGAGAGCTCTCCTCCAACCCTTCCTTCTTCCAGCACTAACTCCAGGTTAACTAACTTAATATACTTGTTTGCTCTTTGCTTTGTTCAAAGTTTTATTTTTTTTTAATTGTGTGTGTAAGTGTGTGTGTGTGTGTGTGTGTGTACACATGTGTGTGTGTGTGTGTGTGTGTGTGTGTGTGTGTGAGTGAGGGGGGGGAGGGAGAGAAAGGAGAGAGAGAGAGAATGAATGGGTGAGTGTAAATGTACCTCAAGTCCAGGGGCAGATCCCCTAGAGCTGAGATGACTGATGGCTGTTACCCATCCAACAATACCCTGCTGGAAATTAAACCCTGGGCCCTGCAAGGGCAATACAGCTCTTAACTACTAAGCTGTCTCTTCACTCCTGGCTTGGTTTTCTGAGAAAGGGATTAGTTACATAGTCCGAACTAGCCTGCCTCAAACTGCCTGCAACTATTGGGATTACAGGTGTGAGACACCACACCTGGCTAGATGCACTCATGTTTAAACCACTTTTTCTTTAACCAAAGGAATATTTGCAAATCATATCTTTCCTTCCACAACAGGAGTGTAAATAATAAATACATGAAAGTACAAATATCAAAGTAAAAAGTCAATTCACAATTATATCACCCTTGTACTTGTTTATAGTTTTCCAAATACAGTATTTATGAGTTGCTAGTAAGAAAGTTAATTTTATGGAGTAGAACTTACATTTACAAGAAATAGAACCTAGATTCCAAATACTTTGAGGTATACAGATATGTATATTTTTTTGGTTTTGGGGGGTGGTTCTGGAAGTTGAACCTAGGACCTCGTATATGTTAGGCAAGTAACTCTATCACTAAACTACATCCCTAGGTCTTTTATTGTGAAATAAAGTCTTAATTACCCAAGCTGGCCTTCCCTGAAACTCACTCTATAGAGAAGGCCTCAAAACTTGTGCCTCACACTTGTACCTCTGCCTACCAAATATATGGGATAGGCCCAGGTCACTAAATTCATCTTATAAGATTTCCCAAGGCTCGAAAATAAAGAGTGAGAACTGGAGAAAAGCCTCAGCAGTTAAGAGTACTTTTGGTTCTTGCAGAGGACCTGAGTTCTGTTCCTAGCACCCACGTGGTAGCTCACAGCCATCTGTAACTCCACCTCCAAGGGATCCAATACATTCTTCTGCCTCCCACACACATGTACACGGATACAAGCACATACATAGAACAATTAAATTAAAAAAAGAAATAAAAAGGGTACAATTTAAGGAATTTGCTATTGCTTTTTTTTTAAAAAAAAGGCTTTTGGAAAGATTTAGTGGTTAAAGGGAAGGCAAAAGCATAGTTCAAGCATACAAAAATTGAAACAAGTACATTTTGTGCTTGCCCCCAATATACTGTGAATCAAATTGCTGCACCCCAGAGTTAAGAGAGTTTTCTGATACAAAGAAACATGTATTCTCCTTGAGTGCTAAAAGCTCATTTGGGTCAGCAGCATCAGGCTGATCACAACTGCAAATAAGTGCAGTTCTTTACAAGAACACAATGCATGGCTCTCCCACAGGCCCCTGAGAAAAGTCTTATATAACACAGCACATTCCACGTGCACAAACTCCCGCTATGGCTCTGGCAATTTTGCTCACTATAAACACCCCAGGGGTGAAAGGTAGGCGGTTCATGCTGTTTATGAGGTAAATCCCTAAAGGAACTCAGTGCTGAAAGACTGTCAGAGCCTTAGTCTGGACTAGAAGTTGAAATCAGAAACAAATCCCAAAGGCAACATTAAGTGGGAAGATAAAGGGAAAGAAAAAATGAAAGACAAAACACAAAGCAAACCACTTTAATTTATGGTTGTGGGTTTCTCTCTTTTCCTTTTCCTTTTAGTGCTGACTTTTGAAGGAACTAAGTACAGAGCACATTCAGGTTGGAGACTGCCTATCAGGGTGTAGAAAGCAGGGAGCAGGCAAAGGCCTCTCTTACCGGAAGGTGATAGCTTTTCTGCATCTATTAGAGTTCTTTTAAGATTCATCGAATTCTCATGTGGTTCACTACCAATAAACATTCAAGGACTATGAAAATAAACTTGTTTCTCTCTTTCTGTTGTTGAGAGATGTCATGGGCTTAAACAACCATGGGGACCAGCAATGTTCTCAGAAATAACATATACTTTATTTATAATACTTAAAAGGTGCTTGTCACGATGTTCACTTTGGAAATTTTCACATTTGAAGAATTCTAAAGACCTCTTACCGGTAGTGTTATTCCCCTCCATTCCATGATCACCATTGGCTAGGAGTGTTGGTTTAGAAGACGGGATATCTGCAAAAATTACAAAAAATAATTACTAACTGTAACACAAAGAAAAAATTGACTATGGAAATTGTATTACTTTTTGTAGCATTAAGCACATCTTTGTCAATCTTCAATAAAAGCAAACACATTAACTCCAGTCCCACTCATACCTTTCAGTACTATCACTACGAGAAAGACTTTTATTTTTCTCTTTCTTATATGTATTTATTTTATATACATGAGTTTTGTGTGTGTGTGTGTGTGTGTGTGTGTGTTGCCCAAGAAGGGAGATGGATCTCCAGAAGCTGATGGATGTGTATAAAGCCACCAAATGTGAATACTGGAAACCAAACCCAGGGCTAACAGCCACCATCTTTTCACCCTGAAAAAGTCCTAATCGGTTTTGTTAGTTTGTTTGCTTTGGGGGTTGGGGATTGAGACAAGGTTTCTCTGTGTAGACTTGGCTATCCTGGAACTTACTGTTTGACCTTGAACTAAGAGATCTCCCTACCTCAGGATCAAAGGTGTGCAACACTACTACTCCAGTGCTAAGTGGTTTTGCTCTATAAATTGTCAAAGATTACTAACAGATTCTATTTTAAAAAATCCAAAAGGTACCTCAGGTGAAATAAGCACGTCTCTTTCACTTGAAAGGATCCAGGGACTTAGGGCACTGTTCCAATAAGAAGCTTTAGAATGCCAGCCGGGCAGTGGTGGCCCACGCCTTAAATCCCAGCACTTAGGAGGCAGAGGTAGGCGGATTTCTGAGTTAGAGGCCAGCCTGGTCTACAGAGTGAGTTCCAGGACAGCCAGGGCTACACAGAGAAACCCTATCTTGAAAAACCAAAAATAAATAAATAAATAAATAAATAAATACATAAGCTTTAGAATTCCATTATTGCTCCTGGACAAAAAGACTATATAGAGACTATTTTATCTGTTTTGTTTTGTTTTGAGACAGGGTCATATAGTCCAGTTCAGCCACAAGCTTGTTTGTATAATATATATGAAGTCTGCATAAAACAGAGCATGGTGATACACTTAGAATGTAGAGGGGAATTATTAAGTTCATGATCTTCAACTATAAAAATAAGTTTGAGGCCAACCTAGACTACATGCAATCCCGCCTCTGAAAAATAAACCAATTAAAACATAAGTCAAGGTTTTGTGGGTTTTGTAAATGGTTACCTAACTGTTCAGCATTCTCTGTTGAAAAGACTATCTGTACCCTATTGAATTCCAGATGCAGATGTGCGACTGTGAAAATCGACTGCCAATGTTTTTCGTGTTGGTCTTTTTCTGGCCTTTCTATTCTGTTAGTAGTGGGGTTTTCCAGGATGTATGTGTGCATCCAACTCAGAGCTTTGCACTTTTCACTGTTTTGCCCTTAGTAGCTTAAGAATTTTATTCCATCCCTGGGATTTCTATTCTCTGCTTTTCCATGGCTTTTTAAGTCTAGGAATTCTGACATCATATAAGCTTGGTAACAGTAACAATTGGCTTTCTCTCTGAGCAGGGCCTTTCTTTCAGTATTAGAAGCTAGAGAACGGACTCCTCTCTCATGGCCAGCTTTGGACATCCTCACCCACTTCCCTGGCTACACACATATTAAGAAAGGGAAAATCTTCAGAGCTATTTTTCACAGATACTTTTCAAAGAAAAAGAAAATCAAGAAACTACACTATTAAAATACAAACATAGGCTTTTCCTTTGGAAGGTAACACAGCCGAGCTCTCCCATGTCCAGAGCAGAAATCTTTGACAACAATTTTAATTGAAAAGACTGCTCTGTTACCTCCAAGGAGCAAGAGGAGCAAGGTATATCAGAATAGAAATTAGAAAAAAAGATATTGAAAGGGTGAAAAGACAAGTTCCATTAAATATGCATACATAACATGTGCCCTGAGCATCCTCACAGAATGTACTGTCCTTTTCCAGAGTGATGCCAAATATGTTCTACCCCACACTTGGCATAAGGTCCTTTTCCTCAAACAAGCAGCACTTTAAGATTCATCATCCCTAGCTTAAGAGTACATATTTTCTAAAAATCTGTCCTGTTTTAAAATGTAAATTATTTAAAAATGGAAATTTTACAAAAATTTGGCTCTTTTTTTGGCCATGAAAGTGGTGAAATTACTTTATAATCTGGTAATAGCTACTGTGACTAAAGGGTAGAAAAACAGAAAATCTCATTTTAAATGATTGAAATAAAATTTGTGAATGGTCAATTTATCAATTGAAAAATACTAACATGCCAATTTATTATCAGTATTTAATTCATGAAAGAAAATAAAAACATAAAATGAATATAAACAGTACTGTAACATTATTTAAAATAGCTAATGTCTGCGAAAAGATTCACCATAGAGTAAAATACCACTGAGAAGCCTGAACATGGACAGAGAGGAAGGAGTCTTCAGACGTTATACTTAATTATATGAAATGCTATTTGGGGGCTGGAGAGATGGCTCAATGGTTAAGAGCACCAACTGCTCTTCCAGAGGTCCTGAGTTCAAGTCTCAGCAACCACATGGTGGCTCACAACCATCTGTAATGAGATCTGATGCCCTCTTCTGGTGTCACTGAAGAGTGATAATGTATTCACATGAAATGCTATTTGGATAACTATTTCCATTCCACTAATGATTCTCTTCCTGATAACACTATCTGTTTCTAAGAGTACTTCTCAGAGCAATAATGTGATGTCCTATGTCGTAACCAATCATATTTCCTGATTAAAGAACCCTGCCAGAGCCGGGTGGTGGTGGCGCACGCCTTTGATCCCAGCACTTGGGAGGCAGAGGCAGGCGGATTTCTGAGTTCAAGGCCAGCCTGGTCTACAGAGTGAGTTCCAGGACAGCCAGAGCTACACAGAGAAATCCTGTCTCAAAAAAAAAAAAAAAAAAAAAAAAATTCTAAGAACTCTGCAGAAACTCTGTTGTCAAACTTAGAGATGATGATGTCAAATTGTGACTTCCAACAAATAAAACCTGGATTTCAGGTTTGGTCCATATTGTTCACCTCCACTAGAGGTAACAGTGGGTACATGGGCATAGTCAACTCTTTTTTTTTTAATTTAAAGATTTATTTATTTAATTTTTATGAGTACACTGACTCTGTCTTCAGGCACACCAGAAGAGGGCAACAGATCCATTACAGATGGTTGTAAGCCACCATGTGGTTGCTGGGAATTGAACTCAGGACCTCTGGAAGAGCAGTCAGTGCTCTTAAAGCAATGAGGCATCTCTCCAGCCCATAATTAATCCTTATCGGTAAGATATTGCCAATAGGAATTCCACAGGAGTCTGAAAAAATGTTCTGGTATACATTCCAGCCAGCTACAAAATTACAGACTGTACAGAATGTCCAAAAACAGGCCCAACAGAGACTGTTAAAGTGGCTGACTAAGAGTAAGAAGCCTGTGTAAGTAGAGCAGTGGCCTTTAGCTACAGACGCTTAATGCACCTGGAGGCTCAACACACAGAAGAGTCTACCAGCCCAGGGAATTTCCCCGTATTTGTTATAAAAAAGAAATAGGGGAAATAGAGAATATTAACAGATGAAAGCCCTGACTAGAGTAATCCAACCAATCAATGGGTCTGTTACAGCCTAGAGTTCCTTCACCTAAGGTATAGTAATTGATTTAAAAGACTGCTCTTCTCTGCTCATACAGAGAGCAGAGAAAGAGGTGACTTTAGTAGAAGAGCATACAGGATGTACATGTGGATCATATAGAGCAAGATAAGGGAAAAATGGCTTCACGGTGCCTACATATAATAATGTTCAACCTGTACCAAAAAAGGTGTCATTGGAAAGTTCTTCTACAAGGATGTTAAACAATACAACTCTATTTTATGCAGCAATCACTAGAAATAATTTATAGGCAATTTCCTCAATCCGTTATTTATCACTATATAGATATTTTGTTGGCTGATTCTGATGCAGATACTTTAGAGAAAATGTTTAGTGAAACAAAAAGAATTTCACCTTCCTTGGGTTTATAGATTGCTTCTGAAAAAAGCAGAGTAGAGATTCTATCCCCTATCTAGGTTAGATAATAAATCAAAAAAATAGAGTAAAATAAATTTCAACCATAGAAGATACAGAGATCATAGAAGATACAGCTTCAAACAATGATTTTCAAAAATTAATGTGAGTTATTAATTGGCTACAGCTTCAAACAATGATTTTCAAAAATTAATGTGAGTTATTAATTGGCTACAGCTTCAAACAATGATTTTCAAAAATTAATGTGAGTTATTAATTGGCTACAGCCCACCACTGGATGAACTACTAAAGAGTTTGTTTCAAATGTTACAAGGAGATTCAGACGTAGACAGTACAAGCTGGCTAGCAAAGAGAGCAGAGAAAGGTAACTTTAGTAGAAGAGAGCACAGGATGCACATGTGGATCATATAGGTCACAAGCTGGACTGTATTTTGGTTATTTTGCCTTCAATTCATTCTCCTACTGGGCTCATTATGCAAAGAGAAGTTAGTATTTCAGAGTGGATTTTAGCATACAAAGTAAAAAAATTAAAGACATATAGAAAAGGTTTCTGACTTAATTATAAAAGGAAGAATAAGACTATGTTAATTGTCTGGAATAGGTCAAGCAGAAATCCTATATATTAACATATATTAACACTGATACTACTTCATTATGGGTAATAAATGAAGACTAGCAATAGCTTGTAGCAACAGCAAATATCATAAAAAACAAGATTCCAGTTTATAAAAAGAACTACTTGGGTTCTCCCACATATTATAAAAGGAATATCAATCCCTGAAGCTCCTACACTTTACACTGACACAAATAAGTTGGGAATGATTGGTTATATAAGTCACAAAAAATAAGCACAGTAATTCAAACCCCATATGCTTCAGCTCAACAGAGTTGTATGCAATGCTTATGGCATTACTAGATTTTCCTGAACCTCTTAATATAATTACCAACTCTCAATATGCAAAAAGTTATTCCAGATACTTCAGAATTAACCTTGTGATTTATGCAACTGCAACAGGCAATCAGAAATAGAAACTATCCATTATATATCACCCATATTTGGTCTGATACAGGCTTGCCAGGTCCATTAGTACAAGGAAATGAAATTGACCAATTATTAATTTAATAGGAAATGTATTAGAAGCCTCAATATTTCATGAAAAACACCATCTTAACCGTAAAGGTTTTTTAAAAAAAAATGCCGATCGCCTGGAAACAAGCCAAGAAAATTATAAGAAAATGTCCTACTTATTCTTTGTATAACCTGTGATTTTTAAAACAAAAATCCCAGCCGTTTGATTATACCAATGAAGACTCAGAAGCTTAACGCTGTGGTAAAAGCATGCTAGCTTAAGAGAAGCAAGGAAATCACCCAGCTGATCTTAACTTCTCCACTCCACAGACATCCCAGAAGGAAAAGGCCACTCCCTTTCTCCATGTTGTCTTAAATATCCTTCAACTCAAAGAAAGACCCTCCTTTCTGATTACTTTTGTTCACTCCCTGTCAGCTGGTTGCTTGCTCTGCCTCCTGACCTAGGTTGTTTAGCTCTCAAAAAGGTGTGTGCTAGGGCTGAGCCAAACCACTAATACATATTTACAAATACCAGAAAGCTCCTGGGTTAAAAGTGTGTGCTAGGGCTAAGCCACACCACAACAAGGTTTTTCCAGTTTACAATATTAAGGTTCACAATGTGTTCAAATATCTTGCAACATTTCCCTCTAAATAAATAAAAGATTCTCTGGCAGGACAGTGGGGGTGCATGCCTTTAATCCCAGCGCTTGGGAGGCAGAGACAGGCTGATTTCTGAGTTCAAAGCCAGCCTGGTCTACCACAGTGAGTACCAGGACAGCCAGAGCTACACAGAGAAACAATCAACAATCTACACAAACAAACAAACAAACAAACGACTCTCTAATATCAATAAACTATATATACTCTCCTGTAAGAATTACGTTCACAATGTCCGTCCATTTGTATTTGGCAACCTTGGAGAAAGTACTGTACTATATATCCTATCTTGGTAAATCAAAAGTTCTGTACGTAATTCATTCCCTATCATAATTTGCATTTATCAACATAAAAACATCTTTTTAGACCTTAAAATACTTTCTTAAATCCTAAACAACTTAACTATGCTTAACTATGAGGCTCTAACTGTCTAGTCTTCACCCCATGAAACCTGAGAAGGCTGACTATTACCTGACTATGCAGGGACTGCAGAGTAAGCAGCTGCCAGAACTACACAACAACAGATACTGCTAGATCCCTCTACAGTCACCCAAAAATTCTCTGCAGCTTTGGAACATCCATTTCTTTGGCCTACTGGCCCAGAATATCTCAGATTTTTCTGTGAAGCAGGAATCATGAAGGACTTCTCTACCCTGTCCTGGCAGATTTGGCAGTTCCCTTTCTTTGTGTCCTGCTTATCCCCAGCCTAGACAGCATACAATCAGTAGTTTGAAGCAAGAGCAGTTTCTTGCCCAGTGGCAGCTTGCCACATTTGAAGCAAACTCCACAAGGATGTTCTTCAATGCTCATTATCTTCTTTGAAGTTGTATGGGGGTGCTGCCAGAAATCTGACATGTCTCATTGTCAAAAAAGTCTTAAACTAATAAAACATATTTAAATGCCATCTAACTATCTCAGTATATTTGAATAGGCAAATATTGCTTGTTTCTAGCTATTTACTATCTGATTAACTTTGAAAACATCTGTGATTAGCTAAACTAATACCTAACCAAAACTATAAGTTTGAGTGACTATTAACTTGCATTTCTTAATTATCATAAACAATTTGTAATGGTAGCTTTCAAAAGGACAAGAACTTTACATTGCATTTTTAAAAAAATTTAAAATATTTATTTATTGTATATAAGTACACTGTAGCTGTTTTCAGACACACCAGAAGAGGGTATAAGATCTCATTAGAGGGCTGGAAAGATAGCTCAGGAGTTAAGAGCACTGACTGCTCTTCTGAAGGTCATGAGACCTGACGTCCTCTTCTGGGTTGTGTACTTACATATAATAAATAAATAAATCTTTAAAAAAAAAATCTCATTACAGGTGGTTGTGAGCCAGCATGTGGTTGCTGAGATTTGAACTCAGGGCCTCTGGAAGAGTAGGCAGTGCTCTTAACTGCTGAGCCATCTCTTCAGCCCCCTACATTGCAATTTTAAGGTATAATATCTTAAAAGAAGTGATACATAGTATGTTGTAACTAAACTATAACCTTAATTTTGTATCAATACACAAAGATCTATAGCAATGTAACCAAATATAACCTAATTTCTTTCTTTTGTTTTGTGTTGTTTTGTTTTGTTTTTTTTTTTTTCCAGACAGGGTTTCTCTGTATAGCCCTGGCTGTCCTGGAACTCACTCTGTAGACCAGGCTGGCCTTGAACTCAGAAACCCACCTGCCTCTGCCTCTCAAGTGGTGGGATTAAAGGCATGCGCCACCACTGCCCAGCACCTTATTTCTTATCTACAAGGATCTATAAGAGTAGATTCAATTATCTACCTTTCTTCCTATTATTCCTATATCCCTCATTTTTGTCTTAAAGAATCCCAGAAGGAAAAAGTCCATTCTCTTCTACAGCTACCTCAAATGCCTCCCACTCAATGTCTTTCCTCTCTGTTTCCTTTTGCTCACTCTCTGTCAGCTGATGCTTGCTCCCCATTTTATCCTAGGGCTGACTTGTTTAGCCCCTTGTGTGCCAGGGCCGGGCAGTGGTGGCGCACACCTTTAATCCCAGCACTTGGGAGGCAGAGGCAGGCAGATTTCTGAGTTCGAGGCCAGCCTGATCTACAGAGGGAGTTCCAGGACAGCCAGGGCTACACGGAGAAACCCTATCTTGAAAACAACAACAACAACAACAAAAAAGATACGTGCCAGGAGGAAGGAAGGGGAAGGGAGGGAAGGGGAAGGGAGGGCACGGGGAGGAAGGGCAAAAGAAGGTAGGTAGGTGTATGCTGGTGCTGAGCTGCACTACAAGGTTTTTCTAGTTCACAATCTTGGGGTTCACAACATGATCAAATATGCTATAACAATCAAGCTCCATTACCTATTGGAAGTAACCCTAAAAGCAACAAAAGAAATAAATGAAATCTGGCAAAGGGATTGTGGGAACTGGGATCCAGGAGGTGTTGCCGGGAAACAGACTCCAGAGACCAGCACTGAGGTGTAGATCTACTGTGCTCCACAGAGCAATAGTTCTTATACAGCCTTTGGACTAATGGAGAACTGACACAAGCTCTAGAATAGCCAGCCATCTCAATGGCACTATTGGGAGGTGCCAGGCTACCAGCACGCAAGAGGACATCCATAAAGATGGAGGGTTGGGGGCTGAAGCATCCATTGCCCTGTTTCGGGCCCATTATGAGGCTCTACTAGTTTGCTAGGATCCTCTATTTTGTGTGCACAGTATGCCAGTGGACATGGGCACTTGTACTACTAGAGCAGCTTGGAGGCTTTGCTTACCATCCACTAGGCCACATCCAGGGGCCTCAGCAACCACGATGTGTGTTTCATTTTTCAGAATTTAGGAAACTAAAGTTTTACACCATACCACTAATTATACTCAGGGTTTCAATGTGCAATGGCTATGAATTTTGAAAAAGCTCATTCTGGTGCTGGAGAGATAGCTCAATGGTTAAGAGCACTGACTCTTCTTCCAGAGGTCCTGAGTTCAATTAACAGCAACCACGTGGTGGCTCACAACCATATGTAATAGGATCCAATGTCTTCCTCTGGTGTGTCCAAGGAGGACCACAATGTACTCACACACATAGAATAAATAAATCTTAAAAAAAAAAACAAAAAAGCTGATTCTGTTGCTGGAAGAAATCACTATTATAGGAATTCCTATATAATACCCTCACATATGTCTCCAGTAAAATGAAGCAATTTTCTGCAAATTATAATATAATATTACAGGTATACCGCACAATCATATAGGACAGGCAATTAAAGAAAGATCTAATTGTACCTTAAAAGAAATGCTTATAAAACAAAAAGAAAAAATAAAGACCCTCTGGGTTAGACTAAATAGTACTCTGTTTAAATCTCCTGAATGTTAATGAGAAAGGAACAACAGCAGCCAAGAGACACTGGGTTTGTTTGTTTTTTTTAAGATTTATTTATTTATTTTATGTAAATGAGTACACTGTAGCTGTCTTCAGACACACCAGAAGGGGGTGTCAGATCACATTACAGATGGTTGTGAGCCACCATGTGGTTGCTGGGAATTGAACTCGGGACCTTTGGAAGAGCAGTCAGTGCTCTTACACACTGAGCCATCTCTCCAGCCCAGGTTATTTATTTTTTTTAATGTGGAATTAAATCAACCTATATACTATAAGGATGTGTTAACATCAAAATGGAATCCGAGAATGTTTTGCATTGGGGACATGGATTTGTTTATCTTTCTATAGGAAACAAAAAGCTGTGGAAACCATCAAAACAAATAAAGCTCAGAGTTGAGCAGGAGAGCTTATGAAAAGATAGCCTGACCACTGCCTTCGTCTGAGAGCCAAAAAAGCCTGGCCAAGAGACCTTCAATATTTAACTACTAACAGGTCTATGAGCAAGACTTTGGTCTCCTGCAATACAGAGGCCATCTACAATGCAGAGAAACAATATAGGCCTATGTGCAGACTGCTGAATACCACATCCTAAATGCCCAAGTTGGAACTACAAGCCAAAGGTTCACAGAACTGAGGGCAGAGAGATTAGGAGACTTCCGACAAGGAACTCCAGAAAACAAGATGCTGGAAGATAAGACAGTCCAGTAGTATAAAAGGTCCAAGCAGTACCTAAGCTATAGGGAAGAAAAGCATCGCTATGAGGTTTTTGTCTCAGTTGTGGATGATCCTAAGAGATCAACAGAAAACAAATCAGACACCTGAAAACCTTGGAAAAGACACTGGAAAGAATGGAAAAGCAAAAATCAACAATAGTAGCATGGCTACAAGAAACCACCAGGGAAGCTTCAAGGCTGTAATATACAGTAGCAAAAACCATTTGCAGGAAATGTAGTATAATTGATTCATTTTGTGTGCCTGGCCCTTTAAAGAATACCAAATGGCCAGTCAACTGACTCTTTGGGAATGCTTAGTCATTAGAATTGCTTGACCCTATGACCTTCATAGAAGAGAATATAAAAAGGCAACAGAGGGGCTAGAGAAATGGCTCAGCAGTTAAAAGTATGACTGTTCTTCCAGGGGCCTGACTTCAATTCCCAGCAACCACATGGTGGCTCACAACCATCTGTAATGGGATCCAATGCCCTCTTCTGGTGTGTCTGAAGACAGCGACAGTATATTCACATACACAAAATAAATTTACAAACTTTAAAGAAAAAAGCTAGCAGAGACTGAGAGAGGGGTAAGAGTATTGGAGGGGGACTGGAGTAAGGTCAGAGAAGAGTAGGGTCATAGAGTACAGTCCAGGTGGCAGAAGAGTGCAGTCAGAGAGTGAAAGGCGACAGTTGAGCTGAGTCAGAGAAGAACCCACACAAAGAGAGAGAAAAGAGAATATCTGTATTTCAGGACAGCCAGGGCTACACAGAGAAGCCCTGTCTCAAAAAAAGCAAAACAAAAAACAAAAAGATGAGCGACAGGTATGCTGTGAGGAAAAGAGCCAGGAGAAAGCTTTAGGCTAAATGAAAAGACTGAGCACAGGCTCAACACAAGGGTGTACAATTCTGCACTGTCAGACTCTTGCCAACATCACCCTCTTGTGGCAAATTTGGCAGACTGCACTATTTCATTAAGGCCAAGTCACATGAACAAAAACACTCTGCAGTCTACTAGCCTGTCCAGACCAATTCACATCCTCTAACCCAGAGAGCCCCAGGCCTAGCCTCTGTACTTTGCACAGGACCTGAAAACTCTGGTACAAAGGCTCATCTTTGAGGAACGCTGTCCTAGACTAATTTCTTTATATTTTTTATGTAGGCCAGGAATTCACTATGTAGAACAGGCTAGGTTGGCCTAGAACTCAGAGATCTATCTGCCTTCCAAATGCTGGGATAAAAGGCATGTACCACCACCTAACTTTTTAGTTTACATAAATAATAGCATCAAAGAACTCAGGTTTTTGTTCAGTTGGTTGGTTTTTTGTTTGTTTGTTTGTTTGTTTGTTTTTTGAGACAGGGTTTCTCTGTAGCCCTGGCTGTCCTGGAACTCACTCTGTAGACCAGGCTGGCCTCAAACTCAGAAATCCGCCTGCCTCTGCCTCCCAAGCGCTAGGATTAAAGGCTAGGATTAAAACCGCCCGGCTAAAGAACTCAGTTTTAATTTCTAGCTTACAGATGGGACACAGAAAACCATCACAAACTTTCTAGTTGCTTTATACACAAGCCACAATGAAGAAGATACTCACAGAATCTGTTACTAGTATTTGAAAGGCATGCAAGGGCCAGGCACGGAGTGCTGATAATGAACTCGTAGGCACTGGGCAGTTTAGGAGTAATCAGGAAAGAGCAAAGCATCCCCAAACAATTTCAAATGCAGTAGATGATGGCAAGCCACTGCACCCACTCATAAAATGCACTCCTCAACTTAACAGAAAAGGATTCTTAGAGGAGGTGGTGCCATCATGTTTATTACAAAAATTGTACAATGGGGGGAAAAGCAACTTTCCTATCATGATTTCATCAACTAATCCTATTTTATATTTTGAGATTAAGTTTCTTGTAGCCCAGGTTAGCCTTGAAAAGCCTATGTAACTGCCTTGATTTTTTCCCCCAAGTATAAGAGGTTTAATTGAGAGGGAAGAAGGGGAAGTAGCAGAGAAAGAGGAGGGAGAGAGAGAGCGAGCCCACCTTGATTTCTTATCAAGCTAGGATCTCCTAGGTGTGGATGACAATGCAAAGTTTACTGTTCACTTTTTAGTTAAAGGCAATTAAGAGTGGTCCTTTAAGAATCAAAGGAAATAAGAACAACTACTGTCTGAAGAGTTCTATTCCATGTACAGCTCATTCAGCCATTCCTTCTATATCTAGATATGGTGACAAAATGGTTTAAACTCCCCTTGATTGGCCTGAGCCTAAAATCAAACAGTCAAGAACCTAACTAAGACGGCTCCAAAAATAAAAACAAATTTAGATGTGTTTGAGCACCAAAAAAAAAATGTAAAATAAAACAAAAATAATGACGTAGAATAGGCCTTGAGGAACAAGCTTATAATCCCAACACGGAGAAAGTTGCAGCAGGAGGACCAAAGTTCCAGTTTAGCCTAGGCTATATCTTAAGACCAAAAGTAGCAATAAGTCTTTGGAGCTCTTGCATAACGCTTTAAAAACTATTCCAAGGAACTTACTTGCGGTTAGAGATGGCTCATTGTCTAAATCCACTTACTGCTACGGCACAGAATCCAAATTCAACTCTCAGAACCTAGGTAGGGTAGCTTACAACTGCTTCTAACAACTCCAGGTACCTATGGCCTCCGTGGACATCTGCATACACACAGTATGCCTCAAACAAATATATAAACATAAATGAAAATTAAATAAATCCTTTTCGTTTCTTTTCTTCTTTTTTTGTTTTATTGTTGTTGTTTGATATAGGGTTTCTGGGTAGTCCTGATTGTCATGGAACTAGCTCTGTAAATCATGCTGGCCTTGAAAGATCCACCTGCTTCTGCCTCCTGACTGCTTGGATTAAACCAGTGCACTACCACTGATTGGCTATAAATCTTTTTCTTTTCTTTTCTTTTCTTTCTTTCTTTTTTTTTTTTTTTTTGAGACAGGGTTTCTCTATGTAGCCCTGGCTGTCTTGGAACTCACTCTGTAGACCAGACTGGTCTGGAACTCAGCAATCCACCTGCCTCTGCCTCCCAAGTGCTGGGATCAAAGGCATGCGCCACCACCGCCCTGCTATAAATCTTTTTCTTAAAACATATTGGCTCTTTTTTTTTAAGATTTATTTATTTTATTTGCATGAGTACACTGTAGTTGTATAGATGGCCGTGAGCCATCCTGTGGCTGCTGGGAATTGATCTCAGGATGGCTCCACTCACTCCGGCATAATTCACTGTAACTGTCTTCAGACACACCAGAAGAGGGCGTCAGACCTCATTACAGATGGTTGTGAGCCACCATGTGGTTGCTGGGATCCGAACTCAGGACCTTCAGAAGAACAGTCAGTGCTCTTACCCGCTGAGCCATCTCCCCAGCCCCAAACATATTGGTTCTTGGGACTGAGTGATGACTAGTTGTTTAAGAGCACCTGGTGCTTTTGCAAAAGATCCAGGTTTGGTTCCAAGTTCCCACATAGGAGCTTAGAACCATTCTTAACTCCAGTTCCAGGGGATCTGCCACCCTTGTTGGGCCTCTACAAGCACCAGGCATATACACAGCACACATACTAGCAGGCAAAACTCAATATACATTAAACAAAACTATTTTTTAAAAACTGTGTTGGTGGGGCTACAGAAATGTCTCGGAGGTTAAGAGCACTTGTTGCTCTTGCAAAGAGCTCAGTGTCAGTTACCAGCACCTGTATATAGTGGCCCAAAAATAGCTACAACCCCAGTTCCGGTAGACTCAACAGGTATGCATGTAGTATACACACATACACCCATACAGACAAAACCTTCACACACACATAATAAAATCTTTTTAAATATTTAGATATATTGACTATTACTTTTATTATTTTACATGTGTGGATGTTTTGCATGCATGTATGTTTATGCATCACATTAGGAGGGCATAAAAGAGCAATGGAAATTGTATTGGCTGGTTTTGTGTGTCAATTTGACACAAGCTGGAGTTATCACAAAGAAACTTCAACTGAGAAAATGCCTTTCAGCTGGATCTCATGGAGGCATTTCCTCAACTGAAGCTCTTTTCTCTGTGATAACTTCAGTTTGTATCAAGTTGACACAAGACCAGCAAATTGGTATCAGCATAGTAGGGTATTCCTGTGGCAACCTGATGATGCTTTGGGGAGCACTGTGGAAGGACTTTGGAACTTTGGTCTAGAAGAGCCATTGGATGTTAAAAGCTCTGTGAGATGTTCTGTTGGAGCTTAGAAGATAATGTTAAGAACAGTTCAAACAATGGAGGCCTGGCTTGTGAAATTTCAAAGGGAAGATTAAAGACTCTTATCAGGGTCATGTTTTGATTATGAGGATTCTCTGTGGTTCTGGTTAACTGGGGCTGAAGAATCAGCTGTGATGAACAAGATACTGGAACTACTAAAGCAAACCTTTGTGTTACTGGGACTTTTTTTTTTTTTTTTTTTGTTACTGGGACTATTGATGTTGGTTAGCTGGAACTAAGAAATTAGTGGTGATTAAGAAGACATCAACATCATTGAGGTGAAATCTTCTGGGAAGTCTTTTCTGAGGGCTATGTTCCAGAGATAGCCAAGGTTGTACCTTGTGCTGCAGTAGGACTTAGTAATGTGTAAGAGTCACCCAGGTGGTACTGGTTTTGAAAGCATGAAGAGTTCATGAAGGGCAGCTGAGGCTCAACACTGAGAGGCCATGGAAGGCCATTGGTCAAGGTGCAGCCTCAGTTGCAATTGATGGCCCAGGAATAAAGGGGTCATGCAAAGGAGTTGAGGCTTGGCACCATGAAGCCTATGAGAGGCGAAGGCTAGTTGCAACAGAAGACAGTATAGTTTTGGAGATGCCAGTAGCATGTGATGACCACCAAGAACAGCAGTGGAGTACAGGCAGCTAGAGCTTAGATGACAAGGTGTGTGCTACAAAGGGCAGAGCAGGAGAAGTGACTCAAGCCCTTGGAGGAGCCTAGAAGATCATGAGTGGATCCTAGACACTGGACGGTTAGTTTGATTTTGTTTTTGACTGATATTTTTCTCTCCTGAAGAAAGAAAGTACTTTAGTGGAGCCCACAGTTAAGATACTTTAAATTATAAAAAAGACTTTGAATTTTAAAAGAGGTTGGATCATTCTTTCAGATTCTTGTGGTAGGAGGCAAAATCTGATTCCCATATGATAGCCTCTGATTTCCATACTATGCCATGTTATATGCATGTACACAATGAACAAAGTTTTGGGAAAAAATTCAAGACCTGTTAGGAGCTCTAGTTCAGTTCTCACTCCTGAAAAAAAAAGGAGGGAATGATTCTAAAACCCTCCTTCTTCTTGAGGCAAGTGACTCAAGATGACACACTGCCGTGTTGTGGCATTCACTTTTCATTCCAGCACTCAGGAGCTGAAGGCAGAAGGGTCTTTGTGAGATAGAAGCCAGCATGGTCTATAGAGTTCCAGCAAAAAACTACTGACATAAAAACACCCTGACTTGGGCTGGAGAGATGGCTCAGTGGTTAAGAGCACTGACTGCTCTACCAGAGGTCCTGAGTTCAAATCCCAGCAACCACATGATGGCTCACAAGCAACTGAAATGGGATCTGATGCCTGAAGACAGCTACAGTGTACTCATATAAAATAAATCTTTAAAAAATAAACACCCTGATTCAACAACAATCCCCACCACCCTGCAAAATAAGATCAGTCTTAAACTGTGGGAGTATCAAACAGCTATAAGAAAACAGAAAAATTAAGGAATAAGCTTCCTCAAACTCTGAAAAGAATCAGTTGAATGGGAGGCACATTACAGCTACCATTAGCTCCCACAATCGTTAGGCCTTACCATTTCCTTCCTTCCTTCCTATTGAATTTCCTTTATTTTGATGTGAGTCACTCAAAGGACCATTGTGAACTACTTTCCATTAAGAAATCCAACTCATGAAGTATACACAAAGCCAACAGGTTTTCCACTTTGGTTATAGAAAGTCAAAAGTGATATGTCACTCCCACATCAACACTAAAAAGACAGCTGAGGGCTAGGGGGCTGGGAAGACATCTCAGGTGGTAATATGCTTGCCTTGCAAACACGAACCTGAAAGACACACAGAACCAATGTAAAATGGCAGGGGAGGAAGGCAGAAATAGGTAAATTTCTAAAGCTTACCAGTCTGCCTACTTGGTGAGTTGCAAACCAGTGAAGGACAGTGTCTCAAAAACTACAACAAACGCTGGCCCAGTGAGTCAGTTAAGTGAGGAAAGACACTTGCCACCAATCTTAATGGTCTGAGTTCAACCTCCAGAATCCACAAGATGAAAAGAAAAAATTGGCCCCTGTAAATTGTCCTTTGACTTCTATATGGTTTGCACAAAGGTGTTTGAGAAACAACATCCAACATTGTCCCATGGCCTCCACATGCACAGTGTACACACTACCTACCTCAAATGAAAATAAACATAACCTGAATAGTACTATTCATCCTCCTCCTCCCTCAGTCACATGTAGCTCACTCAGTCTTGGAACCAGACAAAGCAATCTTCAAATCCCAAAGTTCTGATCCTGTTTTCACCTTTAAGTACTAGGATTACAGGTGTATTGCAATCAAGCTAGATACATGGGGTTTAAACCCAACCCAGAGCTTCATATACCGTAAGCTCAGCTAGAATTATTGATAAATTTAATCAAACAATAAAAAAGAAAAATATCGGGCTGGAGAGGTGGTTCAGCAGTTAAGAGTACAGGCTGCTCTTCCAGAGGTCCTGAGTTCAATTCCCAGCAATCACATGGTGGCTCACAACCATCTGTAATGGAATTCAATGCCCTCTTCTGGTGTGTCTGAAGACAGAATACTCATATACATGAAATAAATAAATCTTTAAAAAAAAATGGTATTTAAAAAAGGAAGGAAGGAAGAAGGAAGGAAGGAAGGAAGGAAGGAGGGAAGGAAGGAAGGAAGGAAAGGGAGAAAGGAAGAAAAAGAGAAAGAAAGATATCAATTTTACATGACTATTCTGGAAGACAAGCGTGAGGGAGCACGCTCTGCTGTCCCTAGCTCATGCTCTTGTCTGCTGATCTGTTGCGTGAGGCTTTGTTTTATTTTGCTTCATTTCATTTCAGACACAGATTTCAATATTTCTACCTCAGACTTTAATGGTAGCCAACTCATTTTTGAAGTCTGCATGATTCAATTCTAAAACCAAACAAAAGAGCATGCTGACTCACACTTAAAATACTGCTCCATAAAGGGGTGAAGTTGAAGATGCCCATGAGTTCAAGGCTAATAAAATGGGGTAGACAATGATTTCCAGGGCAGCTTGAGTTGCAGCATTTTGATTCTGTCTTAAAATACCAAATCACCAACCATATATACATACAAATTACTAGAAAACTAAATCAATATTCCTCTTAAGTATAGATATAAAAATACAGCCAAGAAATTTAATAAACAAACAAATAAATAAATAACCCACAGCCCTTTCTCTTTTTTTTGTTTTGTTTTTTGAGACAGGGTTTCTCTGTATAGTCCTGGCTGTCCTGGAAGAAGCAGCCCTTTCTTAAAGGCTTTAAGTGTGTTTTACTCTAAGCCTGGGATCACCCAAACAATCTGATTCCGGAACATAAGCTGGAATATGAGCACAAAGTTAAGGCATTTAATTTGGCAAAGCTATGTTCAAATGAAAGAATTTTATGCAGAATTCAAATGCAGGAATTTTAATAGAAGAAGTTATGAAGCAGGTTAGATAGTAGGAGAACAGTACAGAAGACTAAGTCATCACTAGCTTCATCAACACTGATTTGACTAAAGAGAAATGTGTCTTCACTGATTTCTTTTTTTTTTTTTTTTTTTTTTCCCTAGACAGGGTTTCTCTGTGTAGCCCTGGCTGTCCTGGAACTCACTCTGTAGACCAGGCTGGCCTCAAACTCAGAAATCCACCTGCCTCTGCCTCCCAAGTGCTGGGACCAAAGTCGAGCGCCACCACTGCCTGGCCTCCTTCATTTCTTTCTTCCTTTTTCTCTTTTGTTTTTTTCAAGTCAGAGTTTCTCTGTGTAACCCTAATTGCGCTAGAATTCACTCTGTAGACCATGCTGGCCCTTGGACTCACAGGGATCCACCTGCCTCTGTCTGACTGCTAAGACTATTCCTGATTTCCAATACAAACTTCAAGTGACTAGTGCACATCAGAACCTCAGTGGTGACAAGTCAGGACCCAATCTGCCTCTGAACGTCTGTTTCAGCTTAAACACTCACCTTCAACCTGGCTAGTGTCTACGCATGGTTTCTTTTTGGAGTCTGAGTTCCCAGTTTTCTCATCACCATCCAGGAGAGGAATAAACTCAGTTTTCTCCACTGTTTCTCCCACAATGTCATCATAGGGTTCTGCCTCAAGCACAGCCATGAAGTCTCGTTTTATTTCTCCTTCAATTTCTGGAGGTGGTTCTGTCAATGCATCCACAAGACTGAGGTCAGCCATTCTGCACCACTGCGACTGCCTGTTAGGGCCAAAGAGAAGTCTCACATGAACACTGCAAATGAAAACACATTTTTAGAGCATCTGATCAGGGTTTTTTTGTTGTTTTGTTTTTGTTTTGTTTGTTTGTTTGTTTTCAAGACAGGGTTTCTCTGTGTAGCCCTGGCTGTCCTGGAACTCACTCTGTAGACCAGGCTGGCCTCGAACTCAGAAATCCGCCTACCTTTGCCTCCTGAGTGCTGGGATTAAAGGCGTGAGCCACCACCGCCTGGCCTTAAAGCTATTTTTATAATGTGTTTTCAAGAGAACCAAAATGTAAAACTTTACATCCAGCAAATGCTTTTTAGACAGTGAGAAAATAAAAGCTCAGGACCAATTCAATCACCCAAGGTGAGTCACTGCTGCCGACACAGTTCACACCTCTCTCCACAGCAAAAAAGTCAAGGTCTATTTTGTTCTTTTTACTTATCTGAGACAGGAACTTGCTCCACGTAGCCCACACTAACCTAACTCACAATGAATCTTCTGCTCAGCCCCCTACCAGGCAAAGCAACAGAGGCAAAACTATTGTAAGGTTTGTGGCCCGTTCCACAGAAGAAACCCATACATGGTACTGTAAACCTGGTAAAAAGCCTAAGGCAGATGAGCTCATGGCTCTAGTGGGAAAGCTAAAGCTGTTGATCGAGTAACTAGACATAGACATGCTATACCTGCCAAACTGCCTGAATATATTCCCTATATATTTAGCCAGAGAATCCCTTTTCAATGGGTAGTAGCTATTACTCCAGAGACTCATGCTGGTCAAAGTGCTGGGAATCAGTGAGTACTGAATGCTCAGCCCTGCAGCATCAGTATCAACCCCACGAGGCTCAGAGAACATCAGGGAATGAAAGAGCTGTAGAAGAGGGTAAAGTCTTGTGAGAGTGCTGTCTTCCAGGCATGACGTGCCTGTTATTCTCCACCCCCCGCCCCAACCCCCATCTGCTGGGATTTCCTCCAGAAGACCTGCACAAGATCAGACCTCTTAGCTCTCAGGAGGCCACACTACTTCTACAAGATTTATATACAGTTAATGGCTTTCAGAGGGGGGAAGCTCCTGAAAATTGCCCATGCTCCTGTAAAATTAACCTCTCATGCAGGCTCCTGTAAGTAATCAAATTCAGGGGCTGGTGAGATGGCTCAGTGGGGAAGAGCACCGACTGCTCTTCCGAAGGTCATGAGTTCAAATCCCAGCAACCACATGGTGGCTCACAACCACCCATAATGAGATCTGACGCCCTCTTCTGGTGTGTCTGAAGTCAGCTACAGTATACTTACATATAATAATAATAAAAAAAAAGTAATCAAATTCATTGGGTCTTAAAATTTTAAACTAAGCAGAAACTACCAAGATCTTCTAACTCATTGTTAATTTCTTAGACAAAAGAAGCATTTTTATCAGCATGTGAAATGCTGGAGGTTTGTCTATATACAGAGAAAAACATTAATTATATATTTTTTTATATTTTGTAAGGAAAAATAACAAAATTAATTTAGTATTTATTTTATTGGGGGACATAGACATTGTCTCACACAGTTTAGACTAGCCTGGAACTCACAGAAATCCTCCTGCCTCAATTTCCCAAACGCTGGGTGGGATTCCAAGTATAAGCCATGATGCCTGATTTATATAGACCTCCAAATAAAACCTTCCCCCTACCTCTATCCCCACCCCAAAAAAGGTGCTTTAGGGCCTGAAGAGATGAGTAGCTAAGAACATAAGCTGTTCTCATATAGGACTGGATTCTGGAGCATCCATATGATGGTTTACAATCATCTATACCTCCAGTTCCAAGACGTTCTACACAGTCTCTTCTGACCACTGCATGCTGGGTACACACATGGTACACATACATACATTTAAGCAAGTAAAACATCCATACATATAAAATAAATTTAAGAGGACTGTTTCTCGTTCTTCACTCTCTTCCTCTCCCCACTCCACCTCTTCTTTCCTTTCCTTGTCTCCTCTCTCTCTCTCTCTCTCTCTCTCTCTGTGTATGTGTGTGTGTGTGTGTGTGTGTGTGTGTGTGTGTGTATGTGTGTGTGTGTGTACACATTCTGTGCAGATCAAAGGAAATACGAGGTGTTTTCCTCTACTGTTCTCTGCCTTAAAATAAAACTGTTTGCTTAAAACCGACTCTAGCTGTCAGCTGCTGAGGTTACGGGCATGAACAGCCACGCCTGGCTTTTATATAGGTGCCTGGCTTTTATATAGGTGCCTGGCTTTTATATAGGTGCTAGGGTCTGCTAGGATCTGAGCTAAGGCCACCATGCTTGCACAGCAAGCTCTCTCCCCACTGAACCATCCTCCCAGCCCTTAGCTTTGTTTTTGTTTGTTTTGTTTTGTTTTGTTTCAAATAGAGCAGACTGGCCTCAAACCTGCCATCTTGTGTCCTGACTATGCCCCTCAACTGTTAGGATACGAGGTGTGTGCCATCGTGTAGGCTTGCCTTTCTTTCTCCCATCTATACATGATTAGCCTCTAGAGGTATTATGGGCAGTACTTATAAAGACCCAGAGCATGACGGCACACCAGAATCACAGTGAACGGCAGGCAGCAAAGCACAAGGGCCTGAACTTCTGAGATTACAGGGCTCCAGCACCACATCTGTGTGCATGTTCTACAGAATACTTCTAAACTATCCTCATGTACATGTTAGGCTAGAGGGGCTCCCAGTCAAATTTCAGAAAGGTAAAACAGTAAGACTAAATTCTAGACCAGCCTAGGCTACATACAGAAGTTGTATTTCAACACACACAAAATCACTACTTGTAGAAAACGATTCTATAAGGGAAATTATAGTATTACGTTAGTGAAATTAACAACTACTGAAAGCACACTTTATTTTGTAAATGAAATTGGTTTTCTAGTTTTTTATTCTAAAATATGTACACATAACAGATTCTTTAAATGCTCAACAGATCTGTCAAACTGTTCTGCAAGTGTATCTATAATAACACGTACATTTTACCTCACACATACAAGAATGAAGTTATTTTACAATAAATTATGCCTCAATTTTGTTATGAACAAAAAAAAAAAAAAAAAAAAAAAAGATACCACACTGGACCAAGCATGTGTTTAATCCCAGCAACTGGAAGGCAAAGGTAGGTGGAGCTCTGTAAGTTCAAGACCAGCCTGGCCAGCTCAGCACAGGAGCTCCAGAACACCTTAGGCTGCACAGTGAGGCCCTGTGTGAAAAAGGAAGATTCAGCACAACACAGCCTTTTTTTCATATCAAGACATCAAGACAATAAAAGCCTTATTTTTAAAAACCTATTATAAACCCTGTCTCAAAAGCAAAAACATTATTAGCAAGGCGTCCTAGTACATGCAGGCAATACTAGCTCTCAGGAAGCTGAGAATGAAAAAATCGCCGGGTGGGGCCAGCCTGGTCTACAGAGTGAGTTCCAGGACAGCCAGGGATATACAGAGAAATCCTATCTTGAAAAACCAAAAAATAGAGACAGGAAAAAAAAAAAAAGAAACAAATTAAAGAAAAATGTTATCTTTGTGAATGAGAAAAATCTATTTCTAAAAGTTCTTTTTCACTAGCCATTTATTCATCAATCTATATAGATAATAAAGTTAATTTAAAATGGATTTATGGGGGCTGGTGAGATGGCTCAGTGGTTAAGAGCACTACCTGCTCTTCCGAAGGTCCTGAGTTCAAATCCCAGCAACCACATGGTGACTCACAACCATCCATAATGAAATCTGATGCTCTCTTCTAGGGTGTACTGATAGCTACAGTATACTTACATATAAAAAATAAATAAATAAATCTTTGGGCCAGAGTGAGCAGGGCCAGGGAGAGAAGAAAAAGTGTCTGAAGATAGCTACAGTATAACCATCCATAATGAGATCTGATGCCCTCTTCTGGGGTGTCTGAAGACAGTTATAGTGTGCTTACACATAATAAATAAATAAATTAATTAATTAATTAATTTAAAAAATGGATTTATGAGTAAGAGACAGAATCTAAAATTGAGTCTGGTATATATGGTGGTTTAATTTGATGCCAGAGCCTTGAGTAAATCACCTTTGGAGTTTCTCTTAGTTTTGTAGACCATGTCTTCATTTTTTTTTGGGGGGGAGGTGGGGGTTGGTTTTTTTTTTTTTTTTTTTTGGAGACAGGGTTTCTCTGTGTAGCCCTGGCTGTCCTGGAACTCACTCTGTAGACCAGGCTGGCCTCAAACTCAGAAATCTCCCTGCCTCTGCCTCCCAAGTGCTGAGATCAAAGATGTGTGCCACCACTGCCCAGCATGGCCCATGTCTTTAATCCCAGGCTAGCCTAATCTACAAAAGTTCCAGCACTCTGTGTCAAAAAAAAAAACAAAAAAAAACCAAATAAATAAAAATATTGTGTCTATCAGAAATAACAGGGAAGGTATTGCCTTAGTAATCTGGTTTCCTAAATGAGATCTAAACAAAAACAATCCCAAAACACAAGCTAACATGAAAGGTTGAAGTCTCACAGAGGTCCCACCACTACAAAGTACTACTGGCAACTATGACTGATAAGAGAGAAAGAATCCATGATTGAGTCCCCTTAATACTTATCCAATACAAAGTAAGTAACCCTGAAAACACATACACAGGAGCATCACTAAACAGACTCAGCAGGTTAAATTTATATATTTATGTATGTGTATTATAAATAATAATAAGAGACCATCGGCTTGAAAGGAAGTATTGAATAAACATGAGAAGGGCTGGAGATGGGTAAGTAAGAGGAATTAAAGAAAGAAGGGCAACAGGGAAAAATTTAATTTTTGTTTTGTATTGTTGTGGTTATTTTTGTTTTTTTGTTTTTTTTGGTTTTTGTTTTTTGTTTTTTGTTTTCCTTGCCCTGAGATATGAGATAGGTGGATGGGTAGCTGGTTGGAAGGTTGGTTGGTAGGCAGGTTCATTCATTTCCTTCCCCTGAGACAGGGTCTCTCTGCTTAGCCCTGGCTATCATGGGACTCACTATGTAGATCAGGCTGACCTCAAACTCAGAAGTGCTTCTTGGCTTTGCCTCCCAAGTCCAGCGATTAAAGGCATGTATCACCATACTTTACAAAATAAAATTTAAAAAATTAAAAAGGACTCTGTACAATCAAAAGCTTTATGAAAAGTATTCTCAGTTTTATGGCTTGCTATAAGGAAAAAGCTTTAATGGAGAAAGGAAGGAACTAAAATATGAACTCAGTGCTCTCCTGAATCAATCTTACTGGAGCTTAAGACACTCCACTCAGCTCTAGCTCACATCAACAGAGCAGGCAGGAAGAACACATGTTCTCCAGTACAGCAATTTAGACATCTCATCTTCCCTTTTGACCACATGTCTGGTGTGAAATTATCTAGTTACCAAGGTCTTAGTAAAAACAAGTAAAGTAATGCAACAGAAACCTCTGTGACACAATGACGAAGCATTGGAGAGAATCTTGGTCCTTTTAGTCTTCTGTTTACTATTAATAGCTGTGTGCTCATAAATAATAAATAACAACACAGGACGAGCTCATAAATGCCTTCTGTGGTGGCTTAGATAACTCACAAAGTCTGAGACTACTGACTTAAAAGTACTTTGGGGGGCAAGGTCTATATAGATCAAAAATATTTATATCTGGGCTAGTGAGATGGCTTTGCTCTTTGCTCACTAACTGCTCTTTCTGAAGGTCCTGAGTTCAAATCCCAGCAATCACATGGTAGCTCAAAACCACCTGTAATGGGATCTGACGTCCTGTTCTGGTGCATCTGAAGACAGCTACAGTGTACTTATTTATAATAGTAAATAAACCAAGGCTCACAACATCTGTACAGCTACAGTGTACTCACATACATAAAATAAATAAATAGAAAATCTTTAAAAAATATTTATATCGAATTGCAATAAACAGTAGTCTGGGCAACTAGTCTGTTTTGTTTTGTTTGGTCAGGATCTCAGTGAATAGCTTGTAGACCAGGCTATCCTTGAACTAACAAGAGATCTACCTGCCTCTGTTTTCTAAAGTGTGGAGATTACAAATATTTTGCTTTGCTTGGTTTGAGACAATTTTTTCAAACATAGGAAGTCCTCTAAAAACTGCACTCGTGTGTCTCATGTGAAACCGCCACTCTAGCTTACTAATGACAAGCAGCTACCTCTGGCCAAGCTGGTTCCTGTGTTTGCTTGTGAAAGAAAAGAGAAGGAGACCAGAAGCCTAAACAGTGCCACCATCAATCAATCAAAAGTATTATTCCTTAACGACTAGTGCCTTCATTTCGCTCTGAACCCTAGACACTAGCCTATGACACTATGCCCCTCTAGACTCCTATCTTACGTGAGTACAAGACACACATTCCTGGAAGGACCATTGTTCGCATCCAGTGTAAATTAAGATCTTATCAAATCACTTTCTTTCTCATCCCCAAAACACGTTTCATTCAAAGTGTTTTGGGTTTTAGTGTGAAAGGGAAGAAAAATAATTTAGCAGCAGCACACAGTAGATACTGTTTCAACATGGTGGCAAGTTTGATAGCTTTCAAAATTTTGTGTATTGTCACTTTTAAATAAAAGAATCTCTTTTATTGCCTTGTACTACTTTTTTAAACTACCATTTGCACCACTGTTTCCCAAATACATCTCAAATAGTAAATTTAATTTAAAAATTTTTTGACAGAGTCTCACTATGGTACCTAAGATTGGTCTAGAACTCTTGAACTCGGTTCCTGAGTACTCAGGACCATATGCACACACTACCTCTCTGTGTGCTATTACGGTTAGTAATTATACTGAAAACCATCTGTTCTTGATACTCAGTTTAACTGTTTTGATAACACCATGCCTAATTCCAGGGGATCCCAGTGTTATAGCAGGAATGTAGATAACGTGGTTAATATTGTCTTCCTCCACTCCCCCTCTGACCCTACTCCACCTTTCATGGCTGGTTAAAATGACACAGGATTCTGAAGCTGACACTGAGCTGCTAGTGTCTTTACAGAGAATGCTGTTGCCAAAATGGATTCTTACTCCTCAGGCTGAGAAAGAACTCAGCATCCCAGACAGTCCCAGAGATCACTTGTATTCTGACAGGCTGAATATAGCCGGCATCCTCATGCGCTCATATTTAAAATTCAAAATTTTTTTTCAAGTTTGCCTGGCAAACTTTCGGCTACTAAACTATAACTTTATTTCCCAGATTTGTTTTCAACTTATTCATTTCAGAGACTTATTACATATCAAGCTGAATCTTATTTCTGTATTGACTGTGTGGTTTTTTTTAATTTATTTAACAAAAAAAAAACTTGACTTCTATAATAAATCATTAAGCAAAGCTCTCTAGAGAGATTAGCTACCATTTTTCACTGGTTCAAGATTCCTTAGGCATATCTGAATTTCTCCTGCTTTGCTTGCAGAGACTTACAAATGGCAATAGACAACTTAGTGGGATCCTATCTTAAGCAATATCCCTTTGAAGAGTATTAACCTTCCATCTCTAGGTACCTCCCCTATACAACACAAAGACAACAGCTATACGATTATGAACTGATGAAATTTCCAGGGTTGGCAGAGTTCTATTCACAGCCATTTGTTCTGTTCATCACTGGAGTCTCAACAAAGAGAACCCACGATGACTGGAATAGCTGAGGTTGCCTATCACCCGGCTAAACTCCTCCATGAAACAACTTACTGGCAGAGGGTAAAAGACATTCCATTTTACTTCTAGTTTCCAAAACAAGTAGCTCCTTTTCCCACTATTTTAGACAGCCTTTCCCTTAAATATGAAAACACTGCAAACATATGTACACACCACAATGAGACACATTAAATACCCTAGCAATACCAAGTTCAAAACCAAACTTGCTTACTTACAAGAACAATGCAGGCAACTTGGGTTCAGTTATGACTGAATGTAATTTGGATCTACAAACAAACACCATGCTGCCACATTTCTGACACAAGTAAATTTAAAATCTTTTTCTCCAGCAAGAATAATCTACACTAGATACCGCCAACTGTTAGCCATGTGATACACAGAGCAAGTCTGCTGAAGACTGGCTGTGTGGGCCGAAACCAGAGATGAGAAGGACACAGCAGCTACATTTCTATTGCAATCATTCTTTGCAGGCAATATTTAATTTTATCTCACTCATAATAAAATCAGTCTTAAAATTCTGGACAATTATCACTCAAGGTTTTGAAAAGAAAGCACACTGTTAAAACAACTTTTCTATTTATTATGCTTTATCTTTCCTTCCTCTAACTAAAAAAGTTAATAAATAACATTCAGTTACCTATACTTATCCTAGTCAAAAGTTCTTTCTAACTAAAAACATCTACAGATAAGAGCTGAAGAGACAGAGCCCTGGCCGCTCTTGCAGAGAAGCTGAGTTCAATTCCCAGCCCCACATGGTGGCTCACAAGCATCTTTTTTTTTTTTTTTT